>CM045758.1:1600100-1777105 GCA_025200525.1 Camellia lanceoleosa | reverse complement strand
TTAAATCTATCACAAAAAAGAAAAAAAATGACAATTAGTGGCGTTTTTTCTCATGACAATTTTACCTAAATCTATTGCTAAAAATTATAATTAATAACTTTTTGGTGATGAATTTTTAAATTATTGCTAAAAATTAGGAAATTGAAGGCGGTGGATATACCAATTAAAAGCCAAGCAGAGCCAGAAATAGGAACCAAACTTGTAACGACCCCATCCGCGTATAATGATTAGTACTTGATTAATTAAGAGGATTTGAAATTTAATTGCCTCGTATTATAATTTAATTTGAGATTTATGAGAATTGTGGGATCCCCGATTCATATATGATTCTATTAAAGAGTTTTTTGAAATTAGAAATTAAGGGTCCCAAATGGCTTAAGGAAGTAAATTGAAGTTGAATCAATTTAATTTTTAATTCACGGACCCATTTGGAAGTTTAATTAAATATTAGGAAATTCGGTTTAGTAAAATTGAGATTAGATTAATTAGATCCCTAATTGGAGTTAATCAAGTTAATTAAATTATGAAGATTGAGAATTGTAATTATAGCCGTTCAATTAAATTTATTTATAGGGGTGTCTAATTTGAATATGTAATTTAATTAAGCGAAAATTTGAGAATCTAATCGAAGTTGAAGGGCTAGATGATTTAAGAAAACAAAATTGAGGATGATAATAAAGTTCAATTTAATAATTGGAGCCTTTTGGGATATTGATTAAAAAATCGATTAGAGATTGATAAATTTAGATATAATTAATTGGGTCTTAATGGAAGTCAAAGATTAAATTATGTGAGATTTGTAATTGAATTACGATTAATTAAATTATGTGCTAATTGAAATTATTAAGATTAAGAATTAATTATAATTAGTTAAGACTAAGTGAAGTTAATTAAGTTAACTCTAATCATAAAATTAATTTGAGAAACATCCAGTTATTGCAAGTGTGTGCCTGATGTTATGAAAGCGAACCTCTGTGTGTGTGTGTGTGTTGATAAACCCTCAAGTCAACAAGTGTAGATGCATTCTTCCATGTGTTCTGCCTTGGTTGGGAAGGTGAATAAGAAAATGTGGATTCATAGTGGAGAAAAAAAGCGAGAGAATAGCAAGAGAGGAGAGAGAAGCAATTTAGGTCCAAGAAGAAGAAAATTAAGGGAAAAAAAAGCTAGGAGGATCAAAGAGAATGAAAAAGAGAATCAACTAAACTTCTTGATATTTAAGTTTAAGGTATGAAATCATACTTAATCTTGGTAGAATCTCTACATTACACTTAGAAATTAAAGTTTGAATTTGTAGATAAATCACCTAAAAAAATTTGGAATTGATAGATAATTAGGTTCAATTATATATAATTGAAAAGAACTTAGCAAGAAGATGATGAATAGTAAACTATTTGCATGTCTCATGTTTCAACTTAGTTTTGAAGATCTTGCATGGCATGAAAGTGTATATATATACACATATTGCATGTTTTCAAAAACAATTATGGCTCACATGTTTAATTTCTTGTTTTGAAAATCAAGAAGAAATAGAACCCACTTGTATATAATTTTACATATAATGAAAAGAAAAGAATTAAGTCAAGAACTAAGAAATTAATTTGGAAAATTTATCAAGTGAGTTTAATTTGTGTTATTCCTCATGAAATTGGATTTCATCTTTACATGCAACAAGACTTAATTGAAGACTTGGCCCACAATGGAGTTATGTTCAATTATGGAAATTTATTTAGAAATCAATTATGTTGAGTTTGGCTTTTATAGTTTTGCATGGATTTGAGTTTCATCTATACATGCATGGACAAATTTTGTAAGTTCTAATACTCTAATTGTACATGCATCATAGATGTTTAAAAGATTTGAAGAATTAATTCCATGTTTTGGTTTAAGAAGAGCAAGTTTTGGGGAATTATGAAATCATGAACATTTTGAATTTAATATTGAATTAAAGGAATTTTGGATGTAATTGGTTTGAATTTTGACTCTAATTTCACACATGCAAATATTTTCTAAGAGTTTTATAACTTTAATTTCATGTTTTAGATAATCCTCCATGCATCATGAATTAAGAAAGTTATGGAATTAGTCTCGTGGATTTTGTAAGAAATGAGGTTTTAAGTAAGAAATTAAGTAGACTCATAGTTGTGGAAATTAATTTGGAAAATTAATTGTTTTGATTTGATTTTGTAATATTTTCTTGTAATACATGAGTTTTAAGGAATTGAGCCATTCAAGTTCATATTTTGAAGAGACAAAGAAATATTTTAAGAAAATCAAGTTTATGGAAATTTGGAATTAATCCTAAAGTTTGATTTTATAATTAGATTTTTATTTAATCCATGCATGTGATGTAATTTAAGAATTTTATTCAATTTATATACATTTTATAATATTCATGATTATAAATTAAATATTTGGTTAAAAATTGAGTTAAGTTGATTTTGTTATTAATAGTAAAATTGGATCTATTTGTGTTACATACATCATGGAATTTCAAGAGGTTGAAGTCTAATTAATATCTTAGAATTGTGGGTTGATATTAATAGATGAATTAAAACTAAATTTGGGCAAGTGGAGCATGATTTTTGAATAAATGATTTCTAATTGAGAGTGTTTACTAAATTATAAAATGATTCTCCATTTTGTGTACCAAAATACATATTTTGAGGCTTTGAACATCAAATTTGAACTTCAATTACAATTCTAGAAATTCCAAAATTTCTGTTAAACTCGGCGAGGAAAGTCTCGCTCAAGCGTGAAAATTCAAACTCCTAGAAGTTTTTCAAACTTTACAATCGCTCAAGCGACCAAAGTGGCGCTCGGCGGAGACCCGACATATTTTGAAAAATTGCATTTAGTTCACATTTTTATTCTCATCTCTTTCCGAAGCATTCTGGACATGATTTATGACTCAATAAAGATTAATAAGCTACCAATCAACATGGATTAGTTAGTTAAAGAATGAATCATTAATCTAGTGGTAATTGTTTAAGAAGGCAAGTTAAAGATCAATCTATTTAGAAGAAGGACTTAGTAATGAAAGAATATGTGAAATAAGAACCTGCCTTATTTGAATGAGAAAGAATCAACGTAGTAGAACTTGGACTATTTAGAAGGAAAAAGACTAGAAAAGTCAAGTTTGATCAAGGAAGGTATTTCAATGTGTTTATGTTATGTGCTTGTGTAGGTCCACGGCGCCATTGTTTACTGGTTTATCGATATGTCTAATCATGCGATTTATACTATGCGACTATCGTGAGTAATAACTTAGTAAAGTTATGTTCAAGCTGTATCTATTTTACGTGTGACAAAATGAGATCTATTTCACGAAATGATATATTATGTACAATGAATGATTGTCCAATTACATTATGTATTCATGACATCATTAGCATCATGTGATATATGTTGGTTGTTACCCGTATGTCGGAGGTTCCTTTATGTAACTTAATTATAGCACTTTCGTTACGTCTTGGAGGCTTGCGTCATGGGGGTTGGCGTATCTACCTTTCTGTGCGGGATCTAGAGGTTCCTTTATGGAACTGGTTATTAAACCCTTGCGATATGCTATACTGCTCTGTTAATGCTAATGGATGTATCACTTATATTTAAGCATACCTCATGATTTACATATATGATCTGGACAAATTATGAATTTGATATGGCGAATTATGATTTTTGAATCTGCGGACTCATTCATTGAAACCCTTTACTCTGTTATTGTTCTTGAGCTTCCGGTCCTGATTTATATTATGTATGTAGGTGAGCGTAGCGTGATTGAGGCGAGTTGGCGGCCTTCATTTCTATTTTGTCACCAACCGTTGTGCCTCCGTGGAGAGTTCGATATGTCAGTGATTGTTTGCTATGTGATTTAAAGTTTTAGTTACTGTTTTCTTGTTTGGTTAGACAAGTCTTGTGTATTTTGTAAAAAGGCTATGTCTTTTGTCTAATCTGTATATATATTATGGCGTAAGACGATGTGTATATATGTATATAAAAGGTTTAAAATTTTACATCTCCTTATAAGTCTTGCGACTCGATGAGCGTTGTATATTTGTTATTTGCTTGGCTAGCCCTAATATTATGTTAATGCATCTCCGAGGCCTTCGGTAATCTCGGATTCTTGGGCGGTTCTGATGCTAAACCTATAGGCGGGTTTGGGTCGTGACAAAACCGATCCGCCGCATTTTGACGGATCGCGTGATGGCAGACGGTTTGCGGCACTCTGACATATAAGACTTTTGGCGACCAATTATTTTGGTCTCTAAATAGTTTTTGTGACAAAATTAATTTAAGTCACTAAAATAGTCACTAAAAGTGCATCTAGAAAAGTCTTTGGCGACAAATTTTTGAAAATGTCACTAAAAATGACAATTAGCGACCAATTTTATATTGTCACAAAATGTTTAATTTTACAAGACTAAACATTTGATCGCTAATATGATCATAAAATGTCCCAATTTGATGCATAAAAAACAAAATAATGACATTTTTAGCGACAATGATATTTGATAAGCTAAAAGACATATAACTTTCTCTACAACACATTTTCGTCTCTAAAAATCAAAATTAAAATTTTGTAATCATTTAATCTCATAGCTTAAAATGCACAAAATTAAATGTCATCCAATCATATTAAAAAAAATTTGACATTCACATATCAAACACACTCTATTCCCAAACCATAATGAGTATATAGAAAGTAAAATTTTACAAAAATTAAAACTGAAAGTTTCCAAATTCAAATCAAAGTAGTAACGATTTAAATGAAGAATAGCAATAGTTTCTTCATAGAGAATCTCTAAAAACATTTTCTCAACATCAATAGCGGGCTTTATGTCGAACTGACCTTGGCACAAGGCGCTTTAAATTTGTACTTAGGTGTGACACCCTTTGGAGATCCTTGCAACCCAAAATTCAAAAAGAAAAATCAAATAATAAGAATTAACACAACATAACCTCATTAAATAATCAATAGTCATTCATAATCAAATAAGTTACAAATAATGAAAAAACACGTTATCTTAGTGTACTTGGAGTAGTAGTGAGCTATAATAAGAATCAACACAACAAGAAAGTGAGTCACTTAGAATCAATACAATAAGGTTATCATAATCTAAACACGTTATCATAATAAAATGTTCTAAATAACAAACACTAAATTGATAAATATAACAGATCTATCTAGAGCAAAAGGTACTTACTATGATGGTAAATCATAAGTAAAACCTCCCCGACTAATCTGTTGCAGCACCAAATCAATCTTGGCATTGACCTCCATACTATTAGACTCCAAGTTGTGCACTCTTGCATTCAGTTCCTCATTGATTCTCCGTTGCTCTTCAAGCTCCCTTCTAGTTTCCTCATTTTCTATCTCAAGAGCAGCACAAGTGCATCGACCGGATGCTGTTATACTAGGTTTAGGACCACGTCCTAAACCACTTATGTAGCCAGACTTATGCCCAAACACCTAAATGGAAAGCTGCTCATTAGATAGTGGGCCAAATCCATCTTTTATAGCTTCATTCTCCCGCTCTTTAAGTTTTTTTTACAATTATTCATGAAATTAAATATAGTCATTTTATATATACATTATATGAGCAATGAAGACATTGATTTTCCTATGTACTTATTCTAGAGAACATAATATTGGTAGAATAGTAGAAAAAAAAGTATTGCATGGTATAATTCTTGGTAGACATTGATTAATGGCTCTCTTATATCGATGTGCATGGTATAATTACAATATAGTCACAAATAACCCTTCGAGTTGATATTTTATAAACTTATCTCTCTATATAGCAGTCTGCAATAGTAGAAAAGTATATAAAAGAGAACCAAGAAGCACTACATCAGTTGATTCATCTAGCTAATTCTATAGGTAATATCCTCATACACTTGAGCGACAAACACTACAAATAATTAACACAAACAAACCAAGATTTCCATATCACAAGATTTACTAACAAGTGATAATGATCCATAGAAGCAACACTATCTACTAAGAGATAATTGAAATGTTTAAGTGTGAAACAATAGTAAGGAGTGAACCCAAATTTGAATTCTCAAACCATTTTCTAACAAGGAAGCAAATCAATCATACAAATCATACAAACCATTTCCCAAAAATTTGAATTTTCTAACTTTAAAAGTATTAATAGGTTTAATATTCTCTTCAAACATGGGTTTTTAGATGCCATGCCATCCTTGTTTCTAGGTACGGAGAAAACCTCTGAAGCATATCAATCATAAGTTTCATTATTCACGCTTAGCAAACATTAATTAACAATACCGGTTTATTTGAGTTAGTATAAGTTGCCAAATACCAAATACTGACCCGAGGTAGCAAGGACATAATCTAGTAGCCACTTGTAACTCAAAAACCCTTGGATGATCTAGTCCTAATCATTTACATTGTTCATTCTTAGTGCTAAAGATTCACAACACATGAGCCTTAGGCAAGTAATCATTAATAGGAAAATACTTATATTTAACATTAGAAAATTCTTACATGTCTAATTTGACTTCATTATGGACCCATGCTTGCCTTTACGACTAAAGTGTGTCTTGTGATACAAATCAACAAGTCCAAGCTCCTTTCCATCCTTGTCTCATTGTCAAAACCTTTATAGTTAGTATCCTATAGGTACACACATCACCAAATAAAAGAAACAAAAAAGTGCCATGTTGACCCTATGATTTAAAGGTCGGTTGTTTACCTCATCGTATTGCACCTTTCTCAATGCCTTTGAGCATTGTATGGAGGACTTTAAGCTCAAACCGATTTTCCTTGTTTTTCTGACATTTCTCCTGCATGAAATCTAAAAATATATTCAAAAGAAATCAAGTCCATGTGCCCAAATGCTTAGTAATAGTAGCAGTTACATGCATAGTAGCAGCCTCCGCCACAACAATAGCTGTAGCATCATCATCAGCCCAAGTACAAGCAGCCTACACAAGAGCCGTAGCCTCACCACAAGTGTGTGCAAGTGCATTACAAGTGTGTTCAACAATTACCTGGTACGTCTTATCATCCCATAATTGACACAGGTATCGCCACACCTCTTTTTCGATATCTTCATGTGGGTTTGCAAGGGCTGATTCCATCGTAGGGAAACTTCTAAAATGTTGGCGTAGATTAAAGCGGTAGGTCTTGTACCGGAGTTTCATCATTCCAAGGATAGAAGCAATAGCATAAAGTTCAATACTAAAAATGAAACCTTCCTGCCATACCAATAAAATTAAACACTTCAAAATATTAAGCAACATAATTCATAAACTAAAAGGGAATATTAAACTAGACTAAAAAAAAACTATCTTACTCGAAGGTATGCAATTAGTGTTTCTTTATCCTCGATGCTAATAAAACTCCACTTAGGCACATTTTGTGGGGCAAATTGCCTAGTGACGATCCCCAACTCGGTGGTGAATTTATCAGACCACGGTCCCAATGGATTCCCAGTAATTCTACAAATTTTAACATCCAATCGCTTCCCTTGAATTTTTATCTTGCGTAATGCGAGGCTTCGCGACTTCCCACGTCCTTTCTTACGCTCAGTTATATCTATTAAAAACAACATATAGAAAAAACACATCAATGTCTAACATATGAATTGGATGAAAAGAATAAACAACCAACCAAAAAAGAATATAAAACTAAAATATTTACAAACCTACCAGCAATACAACAATCCATGCTAAAAGTATCCAAGTATGAAGATTGTGATGTAACTTCATGCATAGATCGCGTCTTTGATCTTGCGTCATTGATCTCTGAGATGTTGATCTTGGGGGCACAAACCGACGTAAATGAAGGAATTGGTGAGTTGATGTGGATGCAAAAGATGTATTTGCTAATTTGTTGGGCACATAGCCTCCCGTCCTCTACCTCTAAAAATCAATAACAAGAACAATAAAAGTGATAAAAGAAGTCAATTTCTTTGCATAAAAACACATTAGGTCCAAGCCAAATAGTGTAATAAGCATTTAAAAGTTTTATTCAAATTCAATTGAAATGCATAAGAACTTCTCTTGCTAGTTTATTGCCTAAAAACTCCTTAGTAAAGATGATAAAGCTGAATAAGCTAATCAAAACTACAAATGAAATAAATTGTTTGGCTAAAAAACAAAAACTAGACCTCTAACTTATGAACTCCTAAAAACAAAATAATTGTGTCATTTTTAGAGCATAAACATTGAATTTTATTAAATTTCAAGCGTAGCTATGCACTTCAAGATGGAAATGTCATAAGTTTTGAATGTAAAGCAAAAAGAATTGAGGCATTTTTTTTACGCTATACCTTTCTTGGCTAAGTTTTTCAGCCATAGGATCCAGTGGCACTTCCTTCACTAATTCAAGAATTTTTCCCTTATGTACACTCACTTTTGCACTTCTCTTCTTGAGAACCTTTTCTACAGTAGCTGCAGGTGCAGGGGCAGGTGCCTGATCATATCACATGAAAAACAATAAAATATTTTAGTGAAAGCCAAGTGAGGATAATAAATAACAAAATAGCAAAAAAATTGGGTTAGCTTAAAACAAATTCAAACATAATGAGGTGGGTTAGTTGTTATAGGTTCAAACAAAAAATGACACCAGTGAAGAAATTGCAAAAGCAGGTCTAAATATGACACCGGTGAAGGTGCGAGAAATTACTAAAGATTCCTTATTAATAGATAATAAGGAATGATGCTTATTGATAGTACCTTTAAAGACAGAGATTCCGTTGCACTTCCTCCATAGATCGACTTTCCGAGTTTCAAATTCCTCTTTACTCATGATGGGGGTCGAGATTGATGCCCATCCTAAAATCCAAGATCCCTATGATCAATAGAAATTTTGCGACATGAACATCAAACACAACATCTTAAAGGACAAATATGATACTAAAAACAAACAACAAAACAAAGCATACATCCTCAAAATAAGGTAGTTAGAAACAGAAGCACACAGTATCTTTTCTCAAGCTTTTCCATCTTAAAGGATAAATATGATAACGTTGGAAACAAGACAAAATATTAAAATGAAATAACCAACAAAACAAAGCACACTTTTTTTGACAAGAAAACTTGAAATGGAAATAAGCAATAGCAATTATAAATCTTACATGATGTTAAAATGGAAATCATTTGGAAACAAGACAAAATATTCATCGATAGATATAATCTTCATCAATTTTATCTTCCGGATCACTATCATCATCAATCATATCATCATCAACTTGATCATCCATGTTAGTGTCATCATTATCCGCATTATTATCATTAATGAGCACTTCATCATCAACTTCAAGTTCCTCCTTGTGAAATTGCCGATAATATCAACACATATCATTTCCATGTCTTCTTTGCATAATTCTATGGGTTGATCATCAATGTGCACCACATCCCCAAGTCCATACGACTCAAATTGTTGGTATGGTTCATCTTTGTCTTTGTCTTCCTCTTCCGCTTCCTCTTCATCCTCTTTCACTAAGATGTCATAAATAGCCCGTGGTAATACTCTTTGTACAACTCGGTAATTATTGCCCCGCGTATCTTTCAAATAAAACACTTATTCCGCTTGGCATGCTAACACAAATGGTTTATCTTTGTACCAAGTCTTCGTAACATTTACACTAATGTAGTTAAACTCATCAACTTTTATTCCAATTTTTTCATTACCAACATCCCACCAATTACACTTAAAAAGAAACACACTATTCCCACCTAGATATTTCAACTCAATTATATCTCTAATAACACCATAAAAATCAATAGGTTTCTCTTTATGATCTCTCTTCACAACCACGCCACTATTTTGAGTTTTTCGGTACATGTCACAATCTTGAGTGCGAAATCGAATCCCGTTGATGATACAACCATTGTAGCACGTCACTCGGTTATCGGGACCTCGAGCTAAGTTCATAAGTTGATTGGAAGCATCCATTGTCGCTTCAACTTGCAGCTTTGTGACCTAATTCCATTGTTAATATGAAATGCATTAGCATACACTTAAATTCATTATTTCAATACACAAATAATGTTCAAAAATTATAACTCTTACGTATTTTAGAAACCATGTATGGAACTCTGATTTTAGCCTCTCTTGCATATTTGTCAAACCTTGTCCTTCAAGTTTATCCATATATTGCCTATAAATTATAACAACATTATTCGACACAAATGGTTGTGAAAATAATATAATTAAAAAAGTAAAATATTCTAGTGAATATAATCATATGGTAGTTTACTTATAGCATATATGGTCGAACTTCATCACAATTATTCAACACGTACCATCGAACTTTTTTCAAATCCGCTAAATTCAACACATCATTAATTGCAGCTCCTAATCAACGAACTTTTTGCCTAAATATAAACAAGTTTCCATCTTGTACTGCCTCAATAGGCCCATCATAGTTTCGTTCAGGTCTATTAAATCTTGTCTCACTTTCATGGAAGTACATAGAGCAAAAAGTAAGAGCCTCATTGTCAATGTAACCTTCAGCAATACCAAATGCCAAATACCAAATGCTCCTCCTTGTCCAATTTAAATATTGAGGAGAACGTTTTCGCTTCTTCCCACATTGATCTATTTTCCCAAATAATGATGGGTCTATATGCCCCAATTGTCCCAAAACCTCCTCTCCTGACAACAACTTAGGTTCTAACCCTAAGCTCTGGCTCACCATTGAATGACTTGCCTGTTCGCAAAAAATGATCATGAGGCAAAAAACGACGATGTCCCATGTAACAAGTTTTTCTACAATGATGCAAGTATTGGTGAGATGCATTCTTATTGCATGACGGACAAGCCAATTTGCCTTTGGTGCTCCAACCGGATAAATTACCATACGCAGGGAAGTCATTGATAGTCCATAATAATGCCGCATGGAATTGAAAATTAGAGCCACTTGATGCATCGTAGGTCTCTACCCCTATCTTCTATAACTCATTTAGCTCATCTATTAGCGGTCGTAAAAACACATCAATGTCAAATCCAGGAGCTCTACGCCCAGGAATAAGCAAAGGCATCATAAAAAATGGATCTTTCATGCATTTCCGTGGTGGCAAATTGTACGGGACAATAAAAACTGGCCATATGCTATATGAGGTACTCATATTCCCAAATGGATTGAATTCGTCACTTGCTAATCTGAGCCTAACATTTTGAGGATCTTTGGCGAATGACTCATGCTTTTTGTCAAAGTCTTTCCATGCTTGAGTCCACGGATGGCGTATTACATTTTTCTCCTCTACGTGTTTATCTTTGTGCCACCTCATATCAGTAGTTGTCTTCCTTGATATAAATAACCTTTGTAGCCTTGGTTTTAAAGGAAAGTACCGCAGAACCTTGTGAGGGATCTTTTTACCTTTACCTTTATGAAATTTGTATCTAGGCTCCTTGCAAGTAGGGCATTAATCTTCATTTCCATACTCCTTCCAAAAGCGATTACTGTCGTTCTTGCATACGTATTTTTGATAATCAAGGCCCAAATCTCAAATTATTTGTTTAACTTCATTGTATGAGCATGGGAGTGTTTCACCGATAGGAAGTGCATCCTTCAACAGTTCTAGCATCATCGTGAATGATTTGTTGCTCCACTTATTGAGCATCTTTAGATGTAGTAGCTTAACAATGAATGATAATTTGGAATATCGTTGGCAATTCGAATACAATTCCGGTTCTGTATCCCTCATTAATCATGCAAATGTATTTGTTTCATTACCATGAGCATCAGACAAGTCAGGATTATGACTACTAGTTGTTTCCCTCGTATAAGCAAATGTGGATGGTCCACTATGTATGTCATGGACAATCTCTCGCACCTCGGTATTGGGAGAATTTGATTTCTCTGTCACATCATTGAAATATTCATCATTTTCACTTTCCAAGGGATCACTGTCATTCAACTCAAAGTCTTCCCCATGATACACCCACCTAGTGTAAGTTGTGACAACCCCATACGCAAACAAATGAATTTCAACATCATATATGGCTTTTTGGATACGATTCTTTGCATCTATTACGGACACCAAATCTTACTCGTCCTTGGCTTCATATGATCACTAGCAAACATGATAAATTCTTTTACCCCATCAATGTATTGATGTAACCTTCTATTATGAAGTTGCATCCAACTCCTATCCATCCCGAAATCCCTATTACAAAGTACACAAAGACATTATCCTTAAATTCCAATATCTTGTTACTTTCTATATGTGGTCTTGAAGGAGGAACACAACTAAATTCTTGAAGAAGTTTCACTAATATGTATATCTACTTTGGACTATGTAATTCATGTCTATCTTTCTATAAACATAAATTCAGGGATGTATTGCCAAGGCACACCAAATAACATTTGTTAAGGTACTTAAGAAAAAAAAAATATCAAATGAAATTTGAATTAGTCGGTCCAATGAAATTGAATAACGAGTTATCAAAAAAAAAAAAAAAAAGGGTACTTAAGAAATCAAAGGTGCAAATATTCAAATCTAGGTTCAAACAGCAACACCAATACAAAAACAACACTAGAGATTAAACTCTTCAACCAACAAGAAAACAACCCATCCATTATCTATTCAAACTACGGTTTCCATCTTGCCAAGGCAATTATATTACAAGCAACGGGTAATTTAAAGGTCCATATATCAAGGTAACATGGCAACTTCAAGATGTAATATGTAGCCAAGGGACAAATAACTACTTGAGAAGACCACTTTTAAGCACATAAATTCAACAAGATCTGACATCTACTCAAAGTTAATCAGTAGAAAAGTAGCCTAAATTATCCCAACCTCAATTTAACAACCCACCACAAGATAGCTCAAATACAAAGAACCTCTTCATAATTCTTAATTAACAGCCACATATTATAGCAAGAATCTTCACCACCAAAATCAAAAGCACAAATCTAGTATACATATGCATGTGCAACAATATATATATATATATATGAAATCAAGTACCTATATAGCTCTGTTCATTCTGGTTTCTTAATCAATCAGCATACGTGGAATATTGGTTACATCAGCTGCCTCTGCAATTGATACCTCTATCTTCTTACGTGTCTTCTCAACAACACCATTCACATGCCTTCAAAGAAAAAATTTAAGAGTTAAGCCTAATTTCTTCTTAAAGTTTGAAACTAAAGGTCACAAGCATGTAGAGAGCAAAATTAATCAAATTCAATTTCAACATGAAGCTTACACATGCTCAAGCGGTCACTAAAAGTTGAAATGTATCCATTAAAAATATTAAAATGGATTGTTGTGATCTCACAAATAACTACCATGAAAAACTCAAGCATTAGTAGTAGAGTACAGAGGAATACATCATTTCAAATTCAAGCAATTTAAATGAATACAGAGGAGTATATATATAGATATGTACATGCATATATGAAGTGTCTGTGCAGAGAGAAAGAGATTGAAAACATACCAAATTGCTATTTACCTTCGGATTGAAGCCAAAGAACTTAGATCGATTACGAAATGAGGTGAAGATCGATTACGTCTGGTGACACAAAGATCGATTCGGATTGAAGCTGAAGATCGATTGAGTCCTTGCTGAGATCGATTGAAGCTGAAGATTGATTGAGTCCTAACTATTTTGAGCACAAAGATCGATCAAAGCTGAAGATTGTGTTAGGAAAAATATGTGATTCCCCACAAGTAAATCAATCAATGGGAATAAAAACTAATGCGGAAAAATTAAATCAGAAGCAACACAAGAATTTTTACGTGGTTCCCTCAATGTGAGAATGCGTCCACGGGATCGAAATCCGATTCCACTATCAACCAAATAAATTTCCAAACGATTACAAACGAGACACGAAAGGTCTCACAAACCACCCTTAGGTGAATTCCAAATAATCACAAATAAACAAGATGAAAGATCTCACCAAATAGATGAACAAAAATCTTCAGAACCAGAGTTGTAGAAGATCCAAAATAACGAACCAAATCAACACCGAAAACGAAGCAAAGAACTACCCAAATTAATTCCACTGTTCACACACCCAAATAATTGATTTCACCAAAGTGGAGTATGTGTAGCAGCTGTTCTCTTCACCTCGGGATGAGCAAAAACAAAAACCTAAAATATTGTGAATCTAAGGTTTTTATCAAAACCTTAGTTATTTCCAAACTGAATTGGGTTTCCACAAATTAGATATAATATATAAAAATATATTATAACTAATACCAAACCAAATTAAAACTCTTTTAATAAACCATTGGGTCCCACACTCCAATAAGGAGGTATACCCAACAATTCTCCCTTTACCGACTTAGGTGGAGACATCAACTATACCCGCCAAAGTTCGACACTTCAAATGTTTGTCCCTCGACAAAGTCTTTGTCAACATATCCGAAATGTTATCATCTGTGTGAACCTTTTTGAGTTGTAACAATTTTGAATCTAACACATCACGAATCCAATGGTATCTCACATCAATGTGTTTTGATCTCGAATGAAAAGTAAAATTTTTGCTCAAGTGAATAGCACTTTGACTATCACAATAAAGCATATACTTTTCTTGCTTCAAACCCAACTCTTGCAAAAATTTCTTTAGCCATAACTCTTTTTTGCAAGCTTTCGTAATGACAATAAATTCAGCTTCGGTAGTTAAGAGAGCAACACATTTTTGTAATTTAGATTGCCATGCCACAGCTCTCCCTGCAAAAGTCATCAAATACGCCGAAGTAGATTTCCTAGACTCAACATCACCAGCCATGTCAGAATCCGTGAATCCATCAAGCATCGGCTTACCATCCCCAAAACACAAACATATCTTTGAAGTCCCTCGAAGATACCTTAGAATCCATTTTACCGCTGCCCAATGTTCTTTGGGATTAGAGAAAACCGACTCACCACACCAGTGGCGTGAGCAATATCCGGCCTTGTACAAACCACGGCATCGTCAAAGAACCAGCTCTTTGAAGCATAAGGAATTTTCAACATCTCTTCCTTGTATTTCTCACTTGTAGGACATTGATTGAACTAAGTTTGAAGTGACACGCAAGTGGACAATAACCGACTTTGCTTTATCCATGTTGAACCTCTCAAGAACTTTCTCGGTGTAGCTTTCTTGAGACAACCAAATCACCCCTCTTTGCGATCACGAAAAATTTTCATATCAAGCATTTGCTTTGCCGGTCCCAAATCTTTCATAGCAAAAGATTTACTCAACTCTAACTTCAACTTATTAATCATGGTAGAATCTTGTCCCACAATTTACATGTCATCAACATAAAGCAAAAGAATAATAAATTTACCGTCAGGAAATTTTTCACAAACTACACAATAGTGCGAAGTGGTTTTAGAAAAACCATTATTCATCATGAAAGAGTCAAATTTTTTGTACCATTGCTGCGGGGCTTACTTGAGACCATACAAACTTTTCTTCAATTTGCAAACAAATTTCTCTTTCCCTTTCTCTACAAAACCTTCCGGTTGCTCCATGTAAATTTCTTCTTCAAGATCACCATGAAGAAATGCGGTTTTCACATTAAGTTGCTCAACTTCAAGGTTCATACTTGCGACCATGCCAAGTACAACTGAATAGAAGACATCTTCTGTTGGCAAAAAATCTCATCAAAGTCAATACCTTTCTTTTGCCCAAAACCTTTCATAAGAAGGCGTGCCTTGTACCTCACATTCTTACCATCATTCTTCAATTTGAAAACCCACTTATTTTTGAATTTTTCTCCCTTTAGGCAACTTCACTAAATCATAAGTGCGGTTTTCAAGCAAGAAATTCATCTCCTCGTTCATAGCCTTTTCCAATCACCTTTCTTTGCATGCTCAATTGCTTCTTGGTAGCTCTCGGGGCTCCCGTTGATCGAAATCAACACAAACTCATTGGGAGGATACTTTCTTGAAGGTTGTGGGTCCTTGTAGATTTCCTCAACTCAAGTTGTGGTGGCGGTTCTTGAGTGGGATGCTCTTCCTCAATTTCTGGCTCAACTTCATTAGGATTAGCATCATCCTCTACATCTTCAATAGGTGGTTGCACATCTCCCCCATTTTCATCATCCACCGAAGATGAAGGAGATGGATCCATGTCAATGAGATCACTAGTTTTTGACTCCGGTTGATCACCTTTACCAAAGTCTTCAATTGTTTGGTCTTCAAGAAACACAACATCACGGCTTCGAATGATTTTCTTGTCGACCGGATCCCACAATCTATACCCAAATTCATCACGCCCATAGCCAAGAAAAATACATTGTCTTGACTTACTATCAAGCTTGGACCTCTCATCCTTTGGAATGTGAACAAAAGCTCGGCAACCAAACACTTTCAAGTGTTCATAAGACACATCTTTTCCAGTCCAAACTCTTTCAAGAACATCACCATTCAAAGGATAGCAAGAAGACAAATTGATCCGTTAACATGTACTCATTACCTCACCCCAAAGGATCTTGGCAATTTAGCTTGTGAAAGCAAACACCTTGTTCTTTCTACAATGGTGCGGTTCATCCTCTCGACAGCGCCATTTTGTTGAGAGTCTTCTTAAGCATCTTTTGGTGCGAATACTTTAGCTGCGACAATACTCATCAAATGGCCCAATGTATTCACTACCATTATGCGATCGAGATGCACTTCAAGTTACATCTTGTTTCTCTTTCAACCATAGCACGAAAATGCTTAAATACTTCTAGAACTTGATCTTTAGTTTTTAGTAGAAAAGCCCAAACTTTCCTTGAATAATCATCAATGAAAGTAACAAAATAAAGTGCACCACCATGTGTTCTAACTTTTAAAGGACCACAAACATCGAATGAATCAACTCCAAAACATTTTCTTTTCTAGAAGCAACATTTTTATGAAAAGAAACTCTATGTTGTTTACAGCCAAACAATGAACACAAGTTTTAAGATGTGTACCTTTTAAACCGGTAGAAGCTCTTTCTTGAACAAAACTTGTAGCCCTTTTCACTCATATGGCCAAGCCGCTTGTGCCTGAATTCGATAAAAGTATCATCTTCAAGTGCATTGACAACACCTTTACAAATTTTTCTTGCATCGAATAAAGTGTATGAGTCTTTTTGCATAGCCACCACCAAAGAACCCTTTGTGAGCTTCCATATTCCATCCCCAAATTTGTTGTTGAAGCCTTCATTATCTAGTTTCGGTAGAGATCAAATTGAGGCGAATGTGAACATGCCTCACATCTTTAAGCAACAATTTGCAGCCAAATTTGTTTCCAAGCAAACATCACGCATGCCAATAATCTTGGACAAACCATCATTACCCATTGAGCAGAACCATAATCTCCTTTGGTGTAGGTAGTGAAGAAATCAACTCGAGAAGTCACATGAAAAGAAGCAGGAATCAATCACCCAATTGCTCTCTTGGCCTAAAATTGATACAATCATCTTCATAAGCGACCATGAGATCATCGGTAGTAACTATTATTGTGTCTTCTTGCTTCTTATCCACACTTTTGTGGCGCCTTTTCTCCTTGTTCTTGAGCTTTTCGGCATTCTCGCTTCATGTGCCCTTTCTCATGACAATAATAACACTCAATGTCTTTCTTTGAAAAAGAACCATATTTTGATTTGTCACTATCACTCTCAATGGGTCTATACAAATCTTTACAAAGTAATAGGTCCTCCATTTTTGTTTTCCAAGTTACCCAATTGCTTCCATTGAAGCTAGACATACGATCCACATTCCTCCATTGATTTACACAAATAAATAAGCCCAAATAACGTAGCTCGATGCAGTTGTTAGGGAAAATATGTGATTCCCCACAAGTAAATCAATCAATGGGAATAAAAATAATCTTGGAAAAAATTAAATCGGAAGCAACACAAGAATTTTTCGTGGTTCCTTGAATGTGAGGTACATCCACGAGATCGAAATCCGATTCCACTATCAACCAAATAAGTTTCCAAACGATTACAAACGAGACACAAAAGGTCGCACAAACCACCCTTAGGTGAATTCCAAATAATCACAAATAAACAAGAGGAAAGACCTCACCAAATAGATGAACAAAAATCTTCAGAACCAGAGTTGTAGACGATCCAAAATAACAAACCAAATCAACACCGAAAATGAAGCAAAGAACCACCCAAATTAATTCCACTGTTCACACACCCAAATTATTGATTTCACCAAAGTGGAGTATGTGTAGCAGCCGTTCTCTTCACCTTGAGATGAGCAAAAACAAAAACCTAAAATATTGTGAATCTAGTGTTTATTATCAAAATGTTAGTTGTTTCCAAACTGAATTGGGTTTCCACAAATTAGATATAATATATAAAAATATATTATAACTAATACCAAACTAAATTAAAACTCTTTTAATAAACCATTGGGTCCCACACTCCAATATGGAGGTATACCCAACAGATTGATTGAGTCCTAGGGAGGAGATATTTGAGATTGATTGAGCCTAGTTGAGGCCGATCATAGTGAATGAAGGAATCGGCTTAAGAATGCACGTATTTGACAACTGAAGGAGGGATTGATCAAGTGAAGCGTGTATTTGACGACCTTTAGCAACCAAATTAATTCGTCTCTAGCTTTTGCCTACCTCACACACGGGGTCAAGTGCTCAAATCAACATAAACTTTAACTTTTAGGTCCTAAAAGTCTTCAAATAATTTTTTTGGGCTATCATAAAAGAATATATGGTGTTTGTATAATTTTCTCTTAAAATTTATTTTGATCTCTAAATGATGGTTTTTAGAGACTAAATTCAATTGGTCTCTAAATGTTAGTCCCTAAATCACTAATTTCTTGTAGTGCGGATTGATTCTCTGATCCACCAATCTAGCAGACGGATGACAGATTTGAGATTCCTTTGGCCGCAACCAAACCGCCAAACCGCGTGCACCCCAAGTAATTTATCAGTGTGCTTCGGTTTGTTTAAATATTACATTTACATTTTCAATTAAAAAAGAGTTTAAATATTCTGTTGAAAAAAAGTTTTCAACTTGAATATCTTTTTTGAATTGAAAAAAATAAATGTATTATTTATTTATATTTTTTGGTTTTTAAATATATATCTAAAAATAAAATAGAAAATATGATTTTTGCTGGTTGATTTTTGTTTTCAAAAACAGATATAGATGTAACAATACAGAGACATACAATCTCTGCTACTGCTCTATTCATGGTTTGGTGGTTTGAATTGTTTTTATATATTAAGAACCCTGATTATAATACTTTATGTGGATGAGGCATCTTTGTGATTGTAGTATGTGGATGAGATATGCGATGATTGTGATATTCTAAAGTTTCAAACTTTCTTGCTTTGGATGAGACATGCCTTGATTGTAATATTTTTTAACTAATTGGTGTAATACTTTTCTCTTTTTTTTAGGAAGTGCACAAGTTGAATTATGTTGAAAGTTTATAAAATTTTAAACCGCTAAACCAATTAGCTTCCATCATGGCCCCAATCTGCTCAATCCATATTATGGGATTGGCGGACGGATCTTGATTGATTTTTCCAATCGCCAATTTGGTGGGCGGACGGTGGAGGTTAGTGGCATAACGACTGCGCCCACCTATTAAAAACTAATTAGTGACAGTTTTGATGAAAATGCCGCTAAAAAAAATAAAAAATAAGATTTTGTGGTAATAATTAAAAGTGAACAGGATTTTTTAATGCATCAAAAAATCAAGAGGACTTATTGGTACACTCATCTTCTAATAAGACTTTTTAATCAATTCTGGGTAATTCTATTTTCATACACTAATTCGGTAAAACCCAAGTTATGTATAGAATTATTTTTAGATAGATTAATAATTAAAATAAATTGTATGGGTAATTTAGTAATTTTAAGAATTAGGTTATCAACCCTTTAAAAAAGAGAGTAGCTTGCTCCAATCCAAGATTGGACTGAACGGTACTGTTCGGCCCGTGAGGGCCCACCACGGTCCCGTTTTGATGATCTGAACCGTTCAACGTGTAGAACTCGTCGAGTACTATATATTTGTTAAAAATCAAGTTGATCGGATATTGATAGCTATGTGATCAAATCAGTTTTGTATTAAAAAAAATGGACGGTGAACAAATTAATGGTTAACAAAAAACTGATTCGATGAAATAGCTATCGATATTCGATTAACGTGATTTTTTTCACTAGTTATTAAGATCCCTCTTGTATCACTAGTTATTAATTTTCTATTGATAAATAAAAAAAACAGTCGAAGCTTTATGAAAACTTCTATGTGCCTACTTGGTTTTGTGAGCTTGGTGAGTGGTGCAATATGTGGAGTGTAAATTTGGGTAAAGAGTAGAAACAGTAGAGTAGTTTGGGTGGGTGCAGTTTGACATTTGAGTTTTGTACATTGGGTAAGGTGTGTTTGGCTATTAAATTGGGTGGATTGATTTGATGTCTCTTGGATTTTAAGCACTGCATATATGTAGTTGGTTCTTCTGGATGTGTGAAAGACATAAAAATATTAATTGATTTTAGGTTCTATTTATTAGATTTGTGTGATTGAAGTGGTGGATGGGTGTTTGGAGTTAGTGTGGTGGAATATTATTTTAGTTGTTTGAGGTAAGTAACCCTCTATCCTTTGTTGGTTCATTTTTATTCATATTGAATCGTTTGAAATTATAAATATTTATTTATAACCTTCTTGTTCTCTTACAATAAAATATGGGTCAAGTATAAAACAACATCGTATATTATTATGAAATTTATTTGTATATTTTGTGAAATTATTATGAAATTGTACCAAATGTTTATTACGAAAATATCAAATATTTTATTTAAAAGTTGTGTATTGTTTGAATTTTGAACATCACCTAGTCGACTATGATTTGGATCCTAGCCAATGAGGATTATTTATTAGCACGAAACTAGTTTCTTTTGGGGCTTCACCACGGCCTAGGTGTGGTTCTGGGCCTTATCACGGGCTAAGTGACTGTAGTCACCAAGACTTGAGTTTTGTGAATCGAATCATTAAACCATATAAATATCGAACCATCAATTTGAACAACGAAATTTCTTCGAATTATCTCATATTGTCTTTTCAATTAAAATGTTTTGCTACACTGTTTATTTTCAGCTATGAAACCATCTTACAAAATAATTGTTTATTTATTGAATTGTAGCGAAAACATATTTATTGGTGACAGACTATGTGTTTTTTTTTTTTTTTTTATATACTTGATCTATGATGGTTGGTTATTTGCTAGGCTGTCTAGCTTACCCTTATTTGATTTTTGTTTTGATTACGAGGAAGCGAGTTCTTGTTGGTTTTGTACTTGTGGGAGTCTTAGAGTAGGACTATGATTTTTAAGTTACTATTTTGTTAGTGGATTATATTAATGGACTTGGTGGACAATTTCATGCAATAAAATTATTTATTTTATGGATTTTAGCATTATAATAATTAAAGATTTAATCTGAGTATTTTATATTATTGGTTTATTTGATTGGACTCTTAGCCTTACATGCTGACTTGGATGAGTGTGCGGCGTTATCACTGGACTTGGGGCATGACAAATTCCCCTCAGTGCCCACACTTAATGAACACTTACTTAGTACTCATAACAAAATAAAAAATAAAAAAATTTAGTGCACATCTTTTTATTTCAATGATACCCTCATTTTTCATTTCAAAACCGTAATTTTATTTCTATTTACCCTTTCCCATCGTTGCAACCACTATCCATTGCCACCACCGCCACCACTCCTAGTTCATCCATTTCCATCATATACCTCCACAATCAACCTCAAAAGTGGGTGGTTCACGGCGGGAGGCTTGTGGGAGTGTATAGTTCATGGCGGAAAGTAGTCACAGGTAGAAGGGAAAATAGGCGATGGGAGGGGATGGTGGAGAAGAGAGGTGACGCTGGCGATGGAGGATGGTTGTGGTGTTTTAGAATTAGGGTTTGGGTGGAAGAAGATGAGGTCCTTTGGGTCTATAAAATAGATCTAGAAAGTGGATTTGTATATAATTTTTCATTTTAAATTATAAGTATGAAAAAAAAAAAAAAAAAAAAGTAGATTCCTTGGTTCTGTCTGGGCGGGAGGGCCTTTGTTCAAGCCTGTGGAGTCCATACTACAGGTCCTGTTTCAATAACTCAAACCGTTTGTTTTGTCGGACATTTTGTGTATATCATCTACACAAAAATCAGGTTGATATGATAATCATAACTTATTCAGTTTATCGAGTTTGTCACCAAAAAATTGAATGGTCTATTTTTAAAATATAATTTTCATTCATTTTTAAATTGAATAAGATTCACGATTATTTGTTCAATCAAATTTTGTGTGAATGATGTACAACAAATGCCAAGAAAATAAGCAGTTTAGATCATTGAAATGGATCTTGTGGACGTGGTAAATCACGGGCTGACGATGCCCTCTAGTCCAAATTATAAATGGAAGTAGTGATGGCCATAGGTCAAGTTTGGGGCAAGTTTGTAATCCCCTGCCTTCACCCCGTATCATATCGGGGGTCAAACAAATCGGGTTGGTGTCAAACGGGGTAGGTTAAATTTAAAATTTTAAAAATGTAAATACTAATAAAAATTATAGATAATATAATATATTATGAAGTGATTTATAATTAATGAAGGTTAAAAGATTTAAGATGATAATTATAAGTAAATGAGTAAAAATGAATACTAATGTAATATTTTGAGTTTTAATTTTATCATATCGTTGACACTATTTTATTTTCTATCGATTTTAGCCTGTCAATAGGCCAAATTTAATCTAATTAGTTATGGCTTGTCAATTATGGTCAAATTCAATTTTATTGATTGTGGCTTATTGATCATGGCCAAATCTAATCTCATTTATTGTGACCTGTTGATTTTGATATGTCAATTCATACCATAAATTATCATTTTAAAATTATTACCATATTATTATTATTATTGTTATTATTATTACTAATGTTATGCGAGGTTAGTATCATTCAAACCCACCATTTAAGTGGGTGATGCATGAAACAATGTGGGGTAAACATTGTGGAATTATGGCTCATGAATTGAAGAAAGCGCCTTTGAGCAGGTTGGTAATTAAGCGTGGGACTCTGCCTATAAATAGGCAACAAAAAATAAGCAGAAAGGCACTTTCAACTCAATTCACAACACTCATGAAATCTAAGAATAGTCTAACTTCTCTAAGAGTAGTACATGTAACTAGGAATAGTTCTTAGCAGTGAGTTTTGGTTCTTGTAACCCTTTTGATTCATGTCGATTGTATAACAAAGATTGTACTTGTTGTTTAATTAATGTAATTGAGTGATAAGTTTTAATTTTATTACCAATTTGGCATGTTTGTCTTTGTTTCTTCACATTACAACATTCAAAGAAGTCTTTAAATCTGTCATGGCATAGGACACTAACCACAATTGCTTGATCTATTTGTTGTTTGTGAAATTTTGGATGCTTTGTCGAATCAACCCTGTCGATTTGACCCAAACCAAATTTTTGCTAACACATACTGAAAAATAAATAAATGATATATGTATTATATATAAAAAGATTTAGTAAATATAACCAGTGTGGTGGCGGGAGAAGCAAAATCTATCCACCCCACTTTCTCATCGAAGCAAAGAAAATTATGCAAGATGGGGCAGGAAAATAGAGGCGGGCAAGAAGAAAATGGCCATTCATCGCCGACACCTTAATGCATATTTATCGAATTTAGTTGAAAAGAGGTTTACCGTTATGCATCTTGTCTTTGCCAAAAGAGGACCAAATTAATGTGACAACTTGTATATTGATTGGAGCAAAGACCTAATCAATCAAGTTACGAAGAGGTGTCTTTGCCTCCAAAGAGGACTAATTGAGTCTTATATGTCCCAAGGTGACCCACCGGGCTAGCCATATGCCCAATTGACTACTATATATCATGGACCAAGAGGATTACATTCCAAATTATTGAAATATAACCGACTAATCACAAAATAAATCTTGAACAAGTATAAAATGTTATTAGTTCTATGATTAATTTTATATGTAAATTATGTTTAACCGTCAAAGATTTTCTTAACTAATTTTGTGTCATCATGATATAGGCATCTATATCTTACGTGAGGCTGCTTTCACCATCATCATACTCTTTGCCATTCGATTCATAAAAACCAATCATTTGGAATGAAGATGTTCTTACGAATGAATATAATCATTAGAGCAAAGCAAAGTTGCTTGATTATACCTCATTTGATGTGTAATTCCAAGGTCATCAAATTTTCATAGATGAACTCAAGGAATTTCTCGTGCTCAAACCTCTCAACCTTAAAGAACAAATCATTTAGTTTTTCAATTTTTGGATGAATCACTAACATTTTGAAAAATTAAAAACAAAAATAATAATAATAAAGAGATTAAGGGCAAGGCAACAAGATAAAAGCTGGTTCCCTTATGCGAAAGTATGCATGAAGTGATTGAAACTCTCTTGAGGAAATTGATTAAGAAAAGCTTCTGACAATATAATGTGACATTGCACCCGGAAAATGAGGCATTACAAAGAGTTTCTTGGAATGTTTGAGCATAAATGTGAAGCTAAAATAAGACTTGGGGAAGTGATAAAAATGAAGAAGAAGAAGAAGAAAAGCACATACACAAACCAATGAAAGCAGAAATTGGATCCTTTATAAACACAAAGACATTGGCATACTACCCTTATTAGTTGTAAAAGAAAAGACTTGACAATCATAAGCAACCTCCTTGAAAAAGATTATTACTCGTTTGATATGCAAATAATAAAGCTCCTTTACATGAATAGTTCTTCAAACAAGTCTTCTTGCAATCCTCTAACTCAGTTTTTCCAAGCCAACCTTGTTTCCCCACCATAGGGGGCTGAGTATGATATAAAGTATTTGGTATCTCTGAGCTTTAGAAGACTATGATATTGATGGTCATAAGAGTGCTTGTTTAAAGAGGAATTGTCTTTTTGTTGAAGCTTCCATTCTCGAATTTGACAAATGGATTTCCTTCATGATTCAAAATATGATTGGGGCAAATTTAATTGCTCAGCAATTTGGGCATTGTTCAAAAGTCTTTGAATCAATGAAAAGCGTGAAGGAAAGAAAATTAGGCAATATCTGAGGTTTAGTTTTTTCTTTTTCTATTCTTGTCGATGGGTTATGAAAAAGCAAAGGGAAAAAAACATAGCAATTGCATGCCACTCTTTTCTTGTTTCCTCGTCAAGTTCAAGGTGAGGAGGGAAAATGCACATGTTCTTGACTAGGCAGTTACAAAATGTTTTCTTTCCAAGCAATTCAAGAACATATCCCATTAACCAAATAAATTAGTCATAAAAATGGCTTTGAATTTGTCCAAAATATAAGCTGGCTTTGTTCTTTCTTCAAAATTAATTTACACTTCTTGGAAAGAAAGTTTGAAAAACCAACTAATTGACACTCTTGTTTTAATTGAATCATGAGAAACTCACATCTTCTCACAAAATATCTATCTTTTCTCCCTTTACTTTGGAACTTGAGAATGTTTGAATTTTAAGTATGGGAAATCAAATTTCACTCACTACATTCATGTGGTTTTGTATGTTTCACTATGGCAATGATGATGGAAGAAACTTCAAGACAGATAAAAAGGAAAAACATTATTGAGATTTGAAATTTTATTGGTGGAAGGAGACAATATCTAATACACCATTACTCTTTGTATCTTAGGGCGTGATTTGCATAGATAAAAATCTTAGAATATAGTTCACTACATAAAGAAAGAAATACAAAAAGCTTTTAACAATCGGCTGTAATCTATACGTTGGAGTCTACTTTCATTACCTTGGTCCTGATAAAGCTGATGGAAATAATGGAGTAGCATCACCAATGACATCCTCTTGGTGACCGATGGCGTGATTGCTCTTGGTACCACAGAGTTGTGATGTTATAATCAAATTGTTTTCAACATCTACAAAACTCTCCAAGACCTTAACAACCACCGACATTGAAGGCCTCTGGAAAAATCACTTTGTAAACACCACATAACAACACCCATCATCTCCACGACTTACGCTCTATGTATCGCATGCCATCATTGTATTTATCAACGATATCCAAAACTTGTTCCTCTTTGCTTTCCTCTTAAATAGACCTAGTAAATGCATATCTTCCTCGGTGAGACCTATCAAAATTTCCCCCCACACAATATTTCTAAGACCACGACACCAAAGCTATAGACATCTACTTTCTCGGTGATAATTGAGCTTAACCATTGAGAGCCAAATAGCAGGGTGTTAGTTCATCATTGTTACAACTTGGCTTTGGTCCTTATCAATTAGTTTTGACAATCCAAAATCGAAATTTTGCATTGAAGTGTTCATCTAAGAGGATGTTTTGGGGTTTGATATCAAGTGAAATATTTTTTGCCTACATTCCTCATGGAATAGGTTAGTCCCTTGGCTATATCCATGATGATCTTTTCTGGATTGCCACCCAGAGTGTCGGCTCTTGGTGCCTTTGAAAGATCCATTTATCCATGGATCCATTGGACATGTACTCATAAACTAAAAGCCGACATGACTTTTTAGCACAAAATCAACCAAAACCATTGAGGCGGCTTCACGCCACTTTGGTACCATAAACAATGTCCCATGAAACACCATCCCAAATCCTCCTTCCCAAGCTTATCGTTGAAATTGCTTGTCATGACTCTCAATTCTTCACAAGAAAATCTAGTAGGACTCACGGTACTTGATGCGACAAAGAATTCATCAAGTTCCTTAGATTCTCATTTCTTCGTTAGTAGGAAAAACCAAGAGGTAACCACAAAAAATACACCAAAGAAAGTTCCGACACTGGAACCCAGCATGATTGTGACTTGCCTTGATTTCTTTTGAGGAGAATTTGTTGGTGTAGTGGATGATCTCTACACTTTAAGAAATACAGTTACGTTCTCAACCCTTCACTCATTATTTATAAGAGAAAAGACTTCAGACAATAATAAGCAACCTTTCCTTGAATCATAGTCCAAATGATATGCAAACAAAGCAGCTTTGCATGAACAGTTATTCAAGCAACTCTTCTTGCAATCCTCTAAATCTATTTTCTCATCGAGGAAACTGTTTTTGTGTGTATCTTAAGTTGAAGTTAACGTCACTAGTATTCTTAAGCTCCAAAAGGGTGTGATATTGAGAATGGCTACAAGAAATGGGTGTAACAAGGGAACATCCAAGGTTGGAGTTCACGTATAACTTATTTGCACGAAAGTGCTTGTTTCACTATTGGCATCGTCGGGAGAGAACCTTGCCCATTTGAAGAACAAATACGTAATTCTTTGCGAGACCATGGGATACCCACAATCACCAATACTAGATGTCGGAGATCTACCACCACATTCCAATTAAATTCTCCCGACTCATAAACCTTCAAATGCCCATTAGGATCAACCTCATGAACGACGATGATGATGCAAGAGGATATTACGTTGAAGCTTCCATTGTCGTATTTGACATGATTTATGACATATAATTTGAATTGAAAATAAGGCAAGGGTGGATTGGATTCTACATAGCATGACTGTAATCCTAGCTGTAAGAGAAAACAAACACAGGTCGAGTTCGATGAGGATGTCTTTGGAGGTGAGTTTACGGCGAAACAAAGTCGGCCAACAAGTAAGGAGTCGATTGGGTGATATTTTGGTTCATCTATTTGGTGAGTCTTTCCTCTTTGTTTATTTGTGATTATTTGGAATTCACCTAAGGGTGGTTTGTAAGACCATTAGTGTCTCGTTTATGTCGTTTGGAAACTATTTGGTTGATTGTGGAATCAATTTCGATCCAGGGCGTACCTCACATTGAGGGAACCATGTAAAAATTCTCGTATTGCTTTTGATTTAATTTTTCTGCATTAGTTTTTATTTCCATTGATTGATTTACTTATGGGGAATCACATATTTTCCCTAACAACTGGTATCAGAGCTTACGGTTTATTTGGGTCTATTTATTTGTGTAAATCAATGGAGGGGAATGTGGGTCATATGTCTAGCTTCAATGGAAGTAATTGGGTAACTTGGAAAACTAAAATGGAGGACCTATTATTTTGTAAAGACTTGTATGGACCCATTGAGGGTGATAGTGGCAAACCTGATGATATGAAAGATGATGAATGGAATAGGCTTAATCGAAAAGCCGTTGGTGTTATCCGTCAATGGATTGATGACAGTGTGTTTCATCATGTTGCTACTGAAACTTCAGCACATGATTTATGGAAAAAATTGGAAGGCCTTTATGATAGGAAATCAGCCACAAATAAAGTTTTTCTGTTTCGTAAGTTGGTTAATTTAAAATATAAAGAGGACAGCCCTATTCCGAAACATCTAAATAAAATAAAGAGTATTGTCAACCAACTTGCTTCTATGAAAATTATTTTTGATGATGAGTTATAGGCTTTGATGCTACTTAGTTCTTTGCCAGAAAGTTGGGAGACTTTGGTTATGACGGTTAGTAATTCGGCACCTGATGGAGTTGTCACAATGGGCCAAGTCACTAGTAGCTTGTTAAATGAAGAAACTAGAAGAAAATCAGCGGGTTCCTCTCATTCGGAAGCATTTGTTGTAAGAGGCAGAAGTAAAACAAGGGAGATGATTAAGACTCCTCATGGTCGTGATCAAAGCCGTGACAAATCAAAAGATGGTTCTTTTTCAAAGAAAGACATTGAGTGCTATTATTGCCATGAGAAATGGCACATGAAGCGAGAATGCCGAAAGCTCAAGAACAAGGAGAAAAGACGTGACAAAAGTGTGGATAAGAAGTAAGAAGACACAACGGCAGTTACTACTGATGATCTCATGGTCGTTTCTGAAGATGATTGTATCAATTTTGTGGGCCAAGAGAGCAATTGGGTGATTGATTCCGGTGCTTTTTTTCATGTGACTTCTCGAGTTGATTTCTTCACTACCTACAGCAAGGGAGATGATGGTTTTGTTGAATGGGTAATGAAGGTTTGTCCAAGATTATCGGCATGGGTGATGTTTGCTTGGAAACAAATTTGGGCTGCAAGTTGTTGCTTAAAGATGTGAGGCATGTTCGACATTCGCCTCAATTTGATCTCTCTAGGGAAATTTGGATGATGAAGGCTTTAACAACAAATTTGGTGATGGAATATGGAAGCTCACAAAAGGTTCTTTAGTGGTGGCTAAGTGTAAGAAGACTCATACACTTTATTCGATGCAAGGAAAAATTTGTAAAGGTGTTGTCAATGCACTTGAAGATGATACTTCTACCGAATTATGGCACAACCGGCTTGGCCATATGAGTGAAAAGGGGCTACAAGTTTTGTTCAAGGAAGAGCTTCTACCCGGTTTGAAAGGTACACATCTTAAAAGTTGTGTTCATTGTTTGGCGGGTAAAAAACATAGAGTTTCTTTTCAGAAAAATGTTACTTCTAGAAAAGTAAATGTTTTGGGGTTGATTCATTTGGATATTTGTGGTCCTTTAAAAGTTAGAACACATAGTGGTGCATTTTATTTTGTTACTTTCATTGATGATTATTCAAGGAAAGTTTGGACTTTTCTACTAAAAACTAAAGATCAAGTTCTAGAAGTATTTAAGCATTTTCAAGCCATGGTTGAAAGAGAAACAGGGCAGAAATTGAAGTGCATCCGATCAGACAATGGTGGTGAATACATTGGGCCATTTGATGAGTATTGTCCTAGCCAAGGTATTCGGCACCAAAAGACAGTTAAGAAGACTCCTCAACAAAATGGCGTTGCCGAGAGGATGAACCGCACCATTGTAGAAAGAACAAGGTGTTTGCTTTCACAAGCTAAATTGTCAAGATCCTTTTGGGGTGAGGCATTGAGGACAACGGTTGACGTAATCAATTTGTCTCCTTCCTATCCTTTGAATGGTGATGTTCCAGAAAGAGTTTGGACCGGCAAAGATGTGTCTTATGAGCACTTGAAAGTGTTTGGTTGTCGAGCTTTTGTTCACATTCCAAAGGATGAGAGGTCCAAGCTTGATAGTAAGTCAAGACAATGTATTTTTCTTGTCTATGGGCGTGATGAATTTGGGTATAGATTGTGGGATCCGGTTGACAAGAAAGTTATTGGCCAGTGATGTTGTGTTTCTTGAAGACCAAACAATTGAAGACTTTGGCAAATGTGATCAACAAGAGCCAAAAACTAGTGATCTCATTGACATAGATCTATCTCTTTCATCTTGAGTTGATAATGAAAATGGGGAGATGTGCAACCACCTATTGAAGATGTGGAGGATGATATTAATCCTAATGAAGTTGAGTCGAAATTGAGGAAGAGCATCCAACTCAAGAGCGCCACCACAACTTAAGTTGAGGAAATCTACAAGGGACCCGACTTTGAGAAAGTATCCTCCCAATGAGTTTGTGTTGATTTACGATCAAGGGGAGCCCAAGAGCTACCAAGAAGCAATTGAGCATGCAAACAAAGGTGATTGGAAAAAGGCCATGGAAGAAGATGAATTCCTTACTTGAAAATCACATTTATGATTTAGTGAAGTTGCCTAAGGAGGAAAATTACGAAAAATAAGTGGGTTTTCAAATTGAAGAATGATAGCAAGAATCGAGGTACAAAATCGTCTTGTTGTGAAAGGCTTTGGGCAAAAGAAAGGTATTGACTTTGATGAGATTTTCTATTTGGTTGTGAAGATGTCTTCTATTAGGGTTGTACTTGGCATGGGCGCAAGTATGAATCTTGAAGTTGAGCAACTTGATGTGAAGACCGCATTTCTTCATGATGATCTTGAAGAAGAAATTTACATGGAGCAACCAGAAGGTTTTGTGGAGAAAGGGAAAGAGCAATTTGTTTCCAAATTGAAGAAAAGTTTATATGGCCTCAAGCAAGCCCCGCAGCAATGGTACAAAAAATTTGACTCTTTCATGATGAATAATGGTTTTTCTAAAACCACTTCGGATCATTGTGTGTTTGTAAAAAATTTCCCGGATGGTAAATTTATTATTCTTTTGCTTTATGTTGATGACATGTTAATTGTGGGTCAAGATTCTACCATGATAAACAGGTTGAAATTAGAGTTGAGCAAGTCCTTTGCTATGAAAGATTTGGGACCGGCAAAGCAAATAGTTGGTATGAAAATTGTTCGTGATCGCAAAGAGGGGCTGATTTGGTTGTCTCAAGAAAGCTACATTGAGAAAGTTCTTGAGAGGTTCAACATGAATAAAGCAAAGCCGGTTGGTTGTCCACTTGTGGGTCACTTCAAGCTTAGTTCGAATCAATGTCCTACAAGTGAGAAAGACAAGGAAGAGATGCTGAAAGTTCCTTATGCTTTAGCAGTTAGTTCTTTGATGTACACCATGGTTTGTACAAGGCCGGATGTTGCACACACCGTTGGTGTGGTGAGTCGTTTTCTCTCTATTCCGGGTAAAGAACATTGGGCAGCGGTAAAATAGATTCTAAGGTATCTTCGAGGGACTTCGAAGGTGTGTTTGTGTTTTGGGGAAGGTAAGCCGATACTTGATGGGTTCATAGATTCTGACATGGTCGGTGATATTGATTCTAGAAAATCTACTTCGGGGTATTTGATGACTTTTGCAGGGGGAGCTGCGGTATGTCAATCTAAATTACAAAAATGTGTTGCTCTCTCAACTACCGAAGCTGAATTTATTGCCATTACAGAAACTTGCAAATAAGAGTTATGGTTGAAGAAATTTTTGCAAGAGTTGGGTTTGAAGCAAGAAAAGTATGTGCTTTATTGTGATAGTTAAAGTGTTATTCACTTGAGTAAAAATTCTACTTTTCATTCGAGATCGAAACACAGTGATGTGAGATACCATTGGATTCATGATGTGTTAGATTCGAAATTGTTACAACTCGAAAAGGTTCACACGGATGATAATATTTCGGATATGTTGACAAAGACTTTGTCGAGGGACAAACATTTAAAGTGTCGAACTTTGGCGGGTGTGGTTGATATCTCTACCTAAGTTGGTAGGCGGAGAATTGTTGGGTATACCTCCTTATTGGAGTGTGGGACCCAATTGGTTTGTTAAAGAATTTTAATTTGGCTTGGTTTAGGTATAATATATTTTTATATATTATATTTGTGGAGACCCAATTCAATTTGGATACAATTAGGATTTGATTACAAAACCCACGATTTAATAATATATATATCTAATATATATTGGTTGTTCTTCACAAAAATACGGACGGCGGCTACAAACACCTTTTCCAAATGACCGTGCGGCTAGTTTGAGTGTGTGCGCGCTGGGTTTATTTCGGCTTTGTGTGGGTTGATTTGGAGTATTATTTTGGGTCTTCTACAACTCTAGTTTTGAAGATTTTGGTTCATCTATTTGGTGAGGTCTTTCCTCTTTGTTTATTTGTGATTATTTGGAATTCACCTAAGGGTGGTTTGTGAGACCATTCGTGTCTCGTTTGTAATCATTTGGAAACTATTTGGTTGATAGTGGAATCGGATTTCGATCTCGTGGACGTACCTCATATTGAGGGAACCACGTAAAAATTCTTGTGTTGCTTTTGATTTAATTTTTCCACATTAATTTTTATTCCCATTGATTGATTTATCACATATTTTTCCCAACACAAATGACTGCCAAACCGTTGCATCGTTTCTGTCAAAGAGCACAAGGTTTCCAGATTCGGTGAATTTCAAGCCAAAGACAGACTTTCCTAATGTGTTGGTAGACCATACGAAAGTGCCATCGGAGTCTCGCAATATCAAATCTCCATTTCCAGTGAGTTGTAAGGTGGCATTAATTTGAACAGGACGATCCCGATTAGCAGACCAAACTAGTTGTGGGTCATTTATCATGAATCTGTTGTTGAAGGGAAATAAATAATTCCATTGGAAGATTACAACACCAAAGAGGCATGCATTAATATCAGGGCAATAGAAGCCACACATCAAACGTGAGTCAGTGGATCCATTGAAGACGGGTGTCAATTTTAAGATAACTTCGCTGGAATTAATTAAAATTGAGGGGGTGTTGATCCAAGAAGTGGAAAAGTTCGCCACCCGAGATGGAATTGGAGTTGGAGGTGGAGATGGAGGTTGGGCATTGTTCAAAGGTACATAGGTTATGAAAAAGGTGATAGCAGCAACAAGATAATAATAAATAGAGCAACAATACAGACAACAAGGTCTATCCGTTACCTGTTTCTTCTTCTTCATCAGTTGGTTTTAGTTTTGGTTTTTGCAAAAGCAAAAGGGAAAGACGGTTGAAGAAGAAACGTGGGCTGCAAATGTTAGGGAAAATCGATGATTCCCCCACAAGTAAATCAATCAATGGGAATAAAAACTAATGCGGAAAAATTAAATCAAAGGCAACACAAGAATTTTACGTGGTTCCCTCAATGTGAGGTACGTCCACGGGATCGAAATCCGATTCCACTATCAACCAAATAAGTTTCCAAACGATTACAAACGAGACACGAATGTTCTCACAAACCACCCTTAGGTGAATTCCAAATAATCATAAATAAACAAGAGGAAAGACCTCACCAAATAGATGAACCAAAATCTTCAGAACCAAAGTTGAAGAAGACCCAAAATAACGAACCAAATCAACTCCAAAACTGAACAAAGCAGAGCACCACTATTCTTATCACAATGATAACCCACCGAAGATGATCAACAAAAAGTTAATGCTGCTGCTCCAAGTCAAAACCAGCCGAATTGATTACCAAGTCCAATTTTTACCCAAAATTAATTAGCCACTGCTGCTAGGTCCCCTACGGCACACACAAAAACAATATATATATTGTGAATCTAGGGTTTTGTAATCAAACCCTAATTGTATCTAAATTGAATTGGATCTTCACAAATATAATATATAAAAATATATTATACCTAAATCAAGTCAAATTAAAATTCTTTAACAAACCAATTGGGTCCCACACTCCAATAAGGAGGTATACCCAACAATTCTCCCCCTACCGACTTAGGTGGAGAGATCAACCATACCTGCCAAAGTTCGACACTTTAAATATTTGTCCCTTGACAAAGTCTTTGTCAACATATCTGAAATATTATCATCTGTGTGAACCTTTTTGAGTTGTAACAATTTCGAATCTAACACATCACGAATTCAATGGTATCTCACATCAATGTGTTTCGATCTCGAATGAAAAGTAGAATTTTTACTCAAGTGAATAGCACTTTGACTATCACAATAAAGCACACACTTTTCTTGCTTTAAACCCAACTCTTGCAAAAATTTCTTCAACCATAACTCTTCTTTGCAAGCTTCCGTAATGGCAATAAATTCAGCTTCGGTAGTTGAGAGAGCAACACATTTTTGTAATTTAGATTGCCATGCCATAGCTTCCCCTGCAAAAGTCATCAAATACCCCAAAGTAGATTTCCTAGAATCAACATCACCGGCCATGTCAGAATCCGTGAACCCATCAAGCATCGGCTTACCATCTCCAAAACACAAACACACCTTCGAAGTCCCTCGAAGATACCTGAGAATCCATTTTACCGTTGCCCAATGTTCTTTACCCGGATTAGAGAGAAACCGACTTACCACATCAACGGCGTGAGCAATATCCGGCCTTGTACAAACCATGGCGTACATCAAAGAACCAACTGCTGAAGCATAAGGAAATTTCAGCATCTCTTCCTCATCTTTCTCACTTGTAGGACATTGATTCGAACTAAGTTTGAAGTGACCTGCAAGTGGACAACCAACCGGCTTTGCTTTATTCATGTTAAACCTCTCAAGAACTTTCTCAATGTAGCTTTCTTGAGACAACCAAATCAGTCCTTCTTTGCGATCACGAACAATTTTCATACCAAGTATTTGCTTTGCCAGCCCCAAATCTTTCATAGCAAAAGATTTACTCAACTCTAACTTCAACCTGTTTATCATGGTAGAATCTTGACCCACAATTAACATGTCATCAACATAAAGTAAAAGAATGATAAATTTACTATCCGAAAATTTTTTCACAAACACACAATGGTCCGAAGTGGTTTTAGAAAAACCATTATTCATCATGAAAGAGTCAAATTTTTTGTACCATTGCCGTGGAGCTTGCTTAAGGCCATACAAACTTTTCTTCAATTTGCAAACAAATTTCTCTTTCCTTTTTTCCACAAAACCTTCCGGTTGCTCCATGTAAATTTCTTCTTCAAGATCACCATGAAGAAATGCGGTCTTCACGTCAAGTTGCTCAACTTCAAGGTTCATACTTGCAGCCATGCCAAGTACAACCCGAATAGAAGACATTTTTACAACCGGTGAGAAAATCTCGTCAAAGTCAATACATTTCTTTTGCCCAAAGCCTTTCACAGCAAGATGTGCTTTGTACCTCAGATTGTTCCTATCATTCTTCAATTTGAAAACCTACTTATTTTTCAGAATTTTTCTCCCCTTAGGCAACTTCACTAAGTCATAGGTGTGATTTTCAAGTAAGGAGTTCATCTCCTCTTCCATGGCCTTTTTCCAATCATCTTTCTTTGCATGCTCAATTGCTTCTTGGTAGCTCTCCGGCTCCCCTTGATCGGAAATCAACACAAATTCATTGGGAGGATACTTTCTTGAAGGTTGTCGGTCTCTTGTAGATTTTCTTAACTCAAGTTGTGGTGGCGGTTCTTGAGTTGGATGCTCTTCCTCAATTTCTGGCTCAACTTCATTAGGATTGGCATCATCCTCCACTTTTTCAATAGCTGGCTGCACATCTCCCCCATTTTCATCATTAACTGAAGATGAAGGAGATGGATCCATATCAATGAGATCACTAGTTTTTGGCTCCGGATGATCACCTTGCCAAAGTCTTCAATTGTTTGGTCTTCAAGAAACACAACATCACGACTTCGAATGACTTTTTTGTCGACCGGATCCCACAATCTATACCCAAATTCATCACGCCTATAGCCAAGAAAAATACATTGTCTTGACTTACTATCAAGCTTGGACCTCTCATCCATTGGAATGTGAACAAAAGCTCGGCAACCAAACACTCTCAAGAGCTCATAAGACACATCTTTGCCAATCCAAACTTTTTCAGGAACATCACCATTCAAAGGATAGCAAGGAGACAAATTGATCACGTCAACCGCTATACTCATTGCCTCACCCCAAAAGGATCTTGGCAATTTAGCTTGTGAAAGCAAACACCTTGTTCTTTCTACAATGGTGCAGTTCATCCTCTCGGCAACGCCATTTTGTTGAGGAGTCTTCTTAACTGTCTTTTGGTGCCAAATACCTTTGCTGCGACAATACTCATCAAATGGCCCAATGTATTCACCACCATTATTTGATCGGATGCACTTCAATTTCTGTCCTGTTTCTCTTTCAACCATGGCCTGAAAATGCTTAAATACGTCTAGAACTTGATCTTTAGTTTTTAGTAGAAAAGCCCAAACTTTCCTTGAATAATCATCAATGAAAGTAACAAAATAAAGTGCACCACCATGTGTTCTAACTTTTAAAGGACCACAAACATCCGAATGAATCAACTCCAAAACCTTTTCTTTTCTACAAGCAACATTTTTATGAAAAGAAACTCTATGTTATTTACCCGCCAAACAATGAACACAAGTTTTAAGATGTGTACCTTTCAAACTGGGTAGAAGCTCTTTCTTGAACAAAACTTGTAGCCCCTTTTCACTCATGTGCCCAAGTCGCCTGTGCCACAATTCAGTAGAAGTATTATCTTCAAGTGCATTGACAACACCTTTACAAATCTTTTCTTGCATCGAATAAAGTGTATGAGTCTTTTTGCACTTAGCCACCACCAAAGAACCCTTTGTGAGCTTCCATATTCTATCACCAAATTTGTTGTTGAAGCCTTCATCATCTAGTTTCCCAATAGAGATCAAATTGAGGCGAATGTCGGGAACATGCCTCACATCTTTAAGCAACAATTTGCAGCCCAAATTTGTTTCCAAGCAAACATCACGCATGCCAATAATCTTGGACAAACCTTCATTACCCATTCGAACAGAACCATAATCTCCTTCGGTATAGGTAGTGAAAAAATCAACTCGAGAAGTCACATGAAAAGAAGCACCATAATCAATCACCCAATTGCTCTCTTGGCCCACAAAATTGATACAATTATCTTCACAAACGACCATGAGATCATCGGTAGTAACTGCCATTGTGTCTTCTTGCTTCTTATCCACACTTTTGTCACGTCTTTTCTCCTTATTCTTGAGCTTTCGGCATTCGCGTTTCATGTGCCCTTTCTTATGGCAATAATAACACTCAACGTCTTTCTTTGAAAAAGAACCATCTCTTGACTTGTCACGGCTTTGATCACGACCATGAGGAGTCTTACTCCTCCCCCTTGTTTTGCTTCGGCCTCTCACAACAAATGCTTCTGAATGAGAGGAACCCGCTGATTTTCTTCTAGTTTCTTCATTCAACAAACTACTGGTGACTTGGCCCATTGTGACAACTCCATCGGGCGCCGAATTACTAACTGTCACAACCAAAGTCTCCCAACTTTCGGGCAAAGAACTAAGTAACATCAAAGCCTGCAACTCATCATTAAAAATAATTTTATAGAAGCAAGTTGGTTAACAATACTCTTTATTTCATTAGGATGTTAGGAATAAATTTGCCCTCTTTATATTTTAAATTAACCAACTTACAAAACAGAAAGTCTTTATTTGTGGCTGATTTTCTATCATAAAGACTCTCTAATTTTTTCCATAAATCATGTGCCAAAGTTTCAGTAGCAACATGATGAAATACACTGTCATCAATCCATTGACGGATAACACCAACGGCTTTTCGATTAAGCCTCTTCCACTCATCATCTTTCATACCTTCGGGTTTGCCACTATCACCCTTAATAGGCACATACAAGTCTTTACAAAATAATAGGTCATCCATTTTAGTTTTCCAAGTTACCCAATTACTTCCATTGAAGCTAGACATACGACCCACATTCCCTTCCATTGATTTACACAAATAAATAAACCCAAATAAACAGTAAGTTTTGATACTAGTTGTTAGGAAAAATCGATGATTCCCCCACAAGTAAATCAATCAATGGGAATAAAAACTAATGCGGAAAAATTAAATCAAAGGCAACACAAGAATTTTACGTGGTTCCCTCAATGTGAGGTACGTCCACGGGATCGAAATCCGATTCCACTATCAACCAAATAAGTTTCCAAACGATTACAAACGAGACACGAATGTTCTCACAAACCACCCTTAGGTGAATTCCAAATAATCATAAATAAACAAGAGGAAAGACCTCACCAAATAGATGAACCAAAAACTTCAGAATTAAAGTTGAAGAAGACCCAAAATAACGAACCAAATCAACTCCAAAACTGAACAAAGCAGAGCACCACTATTCTTATCACAATGATAACCCATCGAAGATGATCAACAAAAAGTTAATGCTGCTGCTCCAAGTCAAAACCAGCCGAATTGATTACCAAGTCCAATTTTTATCCAAAATTAATTAGCCACTGCTGCTAGGTCCCCTACGGCACACACAAAAACAATATATATATTGTGAATCTAGGGTTTTGTAATCAAACCCTAATTGTATCTAAATTGAATTGGGTCTTCACAAATATAATATATAAAAATATATTATACCTAAATCAAGTCAAATTAAAATTCTTTAACAAACCAATTAAGTCCTACACTCCAATAAGAAGGTATACCCAATAGCAAACTCCAAATTTTGTGTCGGCAAATGAATATATAATATAAATAAAAGACAACTATAAACTTTTAAATGCCTTTGGTAACCAACAATTTAATATAATATCACAGCATATAATAGATTGATGAGTTGCCGTATAACAATCCATTTTTGGGGGGGAGAATGCAAAACGACACATAATGTGCATTTCAAACATTGTTTACCACGCCTAACACATTTTTGTTTTTTTTGTTTTTGTTTTTGTTTCATGGGTGAACACAAATTTTGTTGGCTATATTTATGCATACAATTTTTTTTCTGCTGAGGGTGTTTAGAAAGTGAGTTTTTTTGTAAGTTTTTTTTAGTTCTAACATATTATTAGAGAAAAAGTATTTTATGTTTGAGAATATAATTGGATTTTTTTGTGATTAGATGAGATGTTTATGAGAAAAAAAGTGAAATGAGTATGGGGTTTGATGTAATATTTTGTTTAGATTTGTGTTTTTTGGTTTTGTAACCAATTTGTCATTTTGTGAAAAAAAAAAAAAAAAAACCACAAAAAAATCCTTCCCAAACACCCCCTAAGGCACTATGGAGCCCCCATTTTCAATTTTATTTTATTTTTTATTATATATATATATATATATGTATATTTTATTAAAAACATAGAAATTTCCCTCTTAATCTTTTAGTTTATGAAAGACGTATAGACTCAAAACATGTTTTGGTGTCATTTTTTCAAACCAATAATTTTATAATATATTTTTTTTTTATCATTTTTGTATTTTATTTTAAATGGTTATCATCATTTTATTGATTTAATGAGTTCTATCACACAGGTTGATTATCATATTATGCGGCATGGATAGAGAAAGTACAATGAAATTTAGTTATCTCTGGCTTTCCAATTTTGTATATTAAAAGGAAAATTTATAAAAATTTAGTTTTAAATCAAATCTAAATGATTTTCAAAATTTAAAATAAAATCAAATTCCATTTTGATTATAATAAAGTTAAAAGTGAAATTAAATTTCTTTTGTTCATATTTTGTTAATGGAGAATAATTTTTATTTTCATGAAGAAACTTATTGTATAATCTTACACTTTTAACTCTTATATTTTGACTCAAATTTCACTTTTGTTTCTATAGTTCCAAATTGAATAATTTGACCCATGCACTTTATATCCCGTTACAATTTTTTAACCTTCAAGTTTTCTAACAATAATATTTATGATTTATTATATAAAATTTCCCCCAACAGCCTCTAAATTTTTCCATAAAGGATTTTGAATACCATGATACCTTGCACTTGCTTCTCAATAAAACTCTTTATTTTTATTTTTTTTTATTTTAACTTTTTAAACTATTTTTTCTAGCTTATTTAAACTATTTTTATCTCATAAATTATAAGTAGAAACTATACCAAACGCTCTGATAAAAACTTTCAACATAAAAAAGGAAGAGCTACAAACAGCACCATAACGCTATGTTTGGAACCTAGGAGAGAAAAGAAAAGAAATGATTATTTAAGTAATAAGAGAAAAGAAAAGAAAAGAAATGATTGTGATTTTTCTCTTTTTTGTTTGGATAAGGAAGAAATAAAAGAAAAGAAATGATTGTAATTTCTCTCATTCTTGTTTGGTTAGGTTTCATTAAGAGAAAAGAAAAGAAAAGAAATTATTTTATGGTATGTTACTAAAATAACCTTTTTATATTTTCAATCATTTTATTTCTTTTATTTTTATAGGGACAAAATTAATATTATGAAAATAGTGGTTTCTTTTCTCTCCCAATCTCTCCACTTTTGGGAAGATTGAAAATGGGACTTATAAGAGAAATGAGTTTCTCTCAATTTCTCTCTATTTCTTTCCATTTCTCTCTACTTAGGTTATCCAAACAAATAAGAGAAATACATATCACTCTATTTCTTTTCTTTTCTCTCCAAATCACTCAATCCAAACATAGTGTAAGCTCTGCACCAAACAGTGGCATTCATAAATTAAAAATCCATGATTTCTTGTCACAATGTTCACCAATCTTAACAAGTTCAGATGGTGAGTGCTGCCTATTATCTTGACTTGCTCAGCCAAGAAAAAGACTTCTTGACGTGGCCTAAGCCATCAAGATGCTTCACTGCAACTTCGTTGCCATTGCTTGGAAGAGAGTTCCTTCAAAGACCAATATCCATATCATCCTTGCCAAAGTTTCCTTTTGAAGTCATATCAGTCAGTGACTTTGAGTTCAATCCTAAGAGAATCTCATGGGCATTTCCAGAAATTTTTGATCTAAATAATCCTCCTCGCTTTCATCAGTTCCTCTCTTCTTCCCTGAAAAAGAAAAACACATATAGAAACTATCTATGATACATAGACTGGGGAAAAAATGCTCCAAAATTTGGATACAGTTTGATAATAATCGATTGTTGACTTAAAGCGCACTTTATATTGCCTTCATTGAGATAATCTATGTTGGTATATATAGGCGTTTTCGATTGAATTTTAATTGGACACTTCACTTGAACAAAAGCAGGCGACCTTGCAAGAGCGTTACTTAAACAGGTTGCTTGTAACTACTCTTCATGTACGTGTATTCATAGCATTTGACCTGTCACCTTGACAAGTGAAGTAGGTAACATTGTTGACTCTATGAGCTTGTGATATTTTGAAGCTTTTCAGGACAAGGGAGTAATTTCAGAACATCCAAGATTGTGATGCTTCTCATTTATCTGCTTAAAATAGGGCAAGTGCAGTCCACACTTGCCACGCTATGGTACCATATCTACTGCAAATTAGTAGTGGTTCAAAGGGTATGCAAAAAAATAAATGGATTCGGAAAGTAAAAATTTTTAATATGATTCAAAAAAATGTCACTAAAGACCCAAAAAAAAAAATTGTTTATTTGGAAGTTCCCAAACAAAAAACTGTGAAGGATTAGTTTTTCTTTAGTGATAGACGCATGGCAACTCGTGGATAATGGGACAAAGGATTGGGATCTGGACAGAGGATTGGGACAAGTAAAGAAGACAAAGGATCTTGACTCAACAATTAGTAATGTTTGGGTCAATAAGCACAAGGTTTTCCTCTTTTGTTTTAGTTTAATTCATGTTTGTGGTAGATTAAACCCAAAAAAAAAAAAAAAAAAAAAATGAACTAAGCTGAATCAAATCATAAAATTAACTATCCAACAAGTATAAAAAGAACTTCACATCTCATACTTGCCATCGATACGTTAATACATATTTATGAAGTATAGTTGAAGGAGGTCTACCGTGGTCTATCCTACCAAAAGGGAGAACAAATTAATGTTACAACTAGTATGTTGATTGGAGTAAAGACCCTATAATCAAGTTTTCGAAGGGAGGTGCATTAATTGGAGTGGCTCCAAAGAAAATTTATTTTGTGATCCTGAGGTATTGTCAGATGATACCTTAGAAATATTGTCAGAAATGTTGTGATTAGTGAATAAAGTGTAGCTCACGAATTTATATTAAGACATGAGAAAACAATAAGAGATTTGATATTTGGTGATTGGTACACGTGGTACCCAATACCACTAAATAATTTTTCCTCGAAAGAGGATCAATTCACAGTCATATCTGTCCCAAGGTGTCCCACCCAGGCTAGCCACATGCCCAATTGATTGCTATATATCATGGACCAAGAGGGTAACATTTCAAATTATTGGAATATAACCAACTACTCACAAATTATTGAACAAGGATAAAATGATGTTAGTTTTACAGTTAATTTAAATGTAAATTATATTTAAATGTCGGAGTGTCTTGACCAATTTTGTGTCATCATGATATGGCATCTAGCTTCTTTGTTACTTATTCCTGCTTTGACCACCATCACTCTCTTTGCTATTCAATTCATCCAAATCCAATCATTTGGAATGAAGATGTTGTGAATGAATGAATGTAATCATTATGTTCTTTCATCCAATTAGATCAAAGCAAAGTTGCTTGATCACCATGCACCTCTATTGTTGGAAAAATTATTTCGTCATTCAGCGCAGCACGTAGTCGTACTTTTGGCCAATCACAAATCATGACCTCTGTTGCTGTTTCCTAAGCAACCACCACAAATCGCAAACCACCAAGCCCACGGTTGTTTCCTAAACACCTAACACAAAATCATGAACCCTACCCATTCTGTCGGAGAAAAGAGTTAAAAATAGTGATTGATTAACAAGAATGAGTAAATAAAAGTAGTGAAAAGAAAAATTATTGAAAAAAATAGAGTATGAAACGTCAAGGCACGGAACTTAATCCGTTGTCCTTTAGTAAATATAAACAGTGCGTAGGCAGGTTAGAATAGGACATGAGAAGCAAAATCCATCCACACCCCACTTTCTCATCAGAGCAAAGAAAAACTATGCGTGATGGGACAGGAAATATGGGGTGGGAGTAGGGCAAGAGAAAATGACCATTCCCGCCATCAACACCTCAATGCATATTTATGGAATTTAGTTGAAAAGTGATTTACCGTTGTCTCAGGCTTTGTCTTTGCCAAAAGAGGACCAAATTAATGTGACAACTTGTATATTGATTGGAGCAAAGACCCTAATCAATCAAGTTCTGAAGAGAGGTGTACTGCTTCCAAAGAGGACCAATTCAGTCTTATATGTCCCAAGGTGACCCACCCCAGGCTAGCCATATGCCCAATTGACTGCTATATATCATGGACCAAGAGGATTACCGTCATGACCTGAACCCACCCCCGTGGGTTAAGGACGTAACCGACCAGCAATCATGAGATTACCTACGGCCTCAAACCAAACCAAACATATTTAGACAGAGTTAATCGGGGGCCAAACGGAAGCAATTTAAAACTTTGTCCATAGAGTTGTGCTTACATGGCACGTCATGACAAACCATACTGATACATGTTAATAACTCACTTCAAAATATGTACTAACACAAAGCTCCGTACATACAGGATCATAATAGTCTAAGTCACCCTGTCAAAACTATATACAACAGATACAAAGTCTTCGCCAACATGACAGAATATAAATGCAAAGCAGAAGGCGAAGACGGGTATCGTACGTGAGACGCAGGGGTTGACTCTCAAAGACTTGGTTGTTCCACACTAGCTTCACAGGGGTTGGTTCTGGACCTCTCATAGCTCACCTACAAACACACGAATGAGCGTGAGCGATAGCCCAGTGAATAATATCAAATACAACATTTACATAACATTGTAAAACAACATATTCCAAACGGCCTTGGGCCCAATTCATATTTCTATTTAACAGATATATATAACTAAACACAAATCAAGTGACTGCAATTCCAAACATTTCGGTCTTTGGCCCATTCAGATTTCCATTCTTGTCAAAACGGCCTTCGGCCCATTCGATTATGTCAAAACGGCCTTTGGCCCAATCATGTATGTCAAAACGGCCTTCGGCCCATTCGATTATGTCAAAACGGCCTTTGGCCCAATCATTTGTGTCAAAACGGCCTTCGGCCTATTCGATTATGTCAAAACGGGCTTTGGCCCAATCATGTGTGTCAAAACGGCCTTCGGCTCATTCAATTATGTCAAAACGGGCTTTGGCCCAATCATGTATGTCAAACGGCCTTTGGCCCACACATTCGTATCAAAACGGCCTTTGGCCCATTCATTCATGTCGAAGCGGCCTTCGTAAACTCATTCATGTCAAAACGACCTCGGGTACATTCATGTTTATCAAAACGACCTTTGGTCCATTCATGTTTAACAAAAACGACCTTTGGTCCATTCATGTTTATCAAAACGACATTGGGTCCATTCATGTTTAACAAAACGACCTTTGGTCCATTCATGTTTAACAAAACAACCTTGGGTCCATTCATGTTTAACAAAACGACCTTTGGTCTATTCATGTTTATCAAAACGACATTGCGTCCATTCATGTTTATCAAAACGACCTTGGGTCCATTCGTGTTTAACTTACATCCACAATCCCAATTAGCAATTCATAAGCTTATAAGGGAATAAACAATCGGACATTCACAAGCATTCAAATATCGATATTACTCACAGTGATCGGCTTGTGGATTTGCCCTGGAGCTCGACCCTGGAGGCTTAAACCTTTCAATCCAAGGCAATTTCTTGAGTAATCTTCTAAACTCCAAGCCTCAAGACCAAAACCTCAATCTTCTACACCTTCCCTCTCTAATTCAGCTCTCCCTATCCTCTCTTGGAGTTGATTTCGACCCAATGAAGAAAAGAGAGGGGTTGGTGTAAAATGCTCCACTAAATACCATTTCACTTAATTACAATCATCAACATTACATATTTGAGCACTAAGTCATTATTTTAATCCAATTAATTTGATCCGAATCAATTTCCAATTAAATTTCACCGTAGGCTCTAAAAATTATGCCAATCACATTGGCGTAGTCAATTTCGAGTTTTATGGCCGATAAGGCCCTCAATTTAATTTCCGAAGCGGAAAATCAAACAGATATTGATATAGTGAACAGATAGAATTTCAAAGTCACATATTATCATACAATGGCACACAAAATCATACTAAACACATAATCATATTCAGATTAAGGACCAATTAGCTAATTACGGAACAGGGGTATCACAGTCTTCCCCCTTTTAGGAAGTTTGGTCCTCCAAACTTAATTTACCTTTAGTCGAACACAATTCGGAACACTTTTCATTCAATGGTTCCAATTCTTTTCGATAGACGTTCACTTAGTCTCAAAATCAAGCAACATTCTGTTCTCAAAGTTAGAGACTCACCTTTTCCGCCATACAAAGCTTGTATGGTGCCATACCGAAACTAAAGTGTGAGCTGTTGTTGTAAACAAGGTTTGTCAATGATGGATAGATCTTTCCAATTCCTGAAAATCTAAAGCACCCATTTGGAGCATTTCTCCCAGAATAAAAAAAAAAAAGTTATTTCTGATTGTACATCAATTGCGGACGGAAAGCAACGCCAAACCATAATTCAGTTCCCATTGCCTCTTGAAGGCTTGTCAGAATTCAAACACATTTTAGGGTTCCTGTCTAAACAATAGATATTGGGACCCCATGCAAACAAGCAACCTTATTAATATAACAGCGGCTAATCTACAAGCATTATACAAAAATTTCACAGGGGGGAAACGAGCAATTTGGTAATCCCATACACAAAAACTCAAACGGGACTTATACCTTGGGTGTCCGAGGTAGTCTCACAATGAAATTCATAGTTACATATTCCCATTTCCATTCCGAAATAGACAGAGGTTGCAGTAGTTCCGTCAATAACTATTATTCAACTCTGACTTGTTGGCACCGAAAACATTTAGACACAATTTCAACAATTTCCTTCTTCGCAATAGATCGCTAACATATTTATTTCAAAGCCAACTAACTTTACCATAGGAGTTCGGTCTATTCCCTGGTCACAAAAGTTCAATTCATTCTCCAACAATTCCGCAATTCATAATCCAATTTGGTATTTAATTCACTTTCTCATCACAGTTATTCAAGGTTAATCAAAAGTCTTCAGGAATTTAAAGTGAATCCGAGCACAAATCCCTGAGTCAACAACGATAACAACGAAACAATCCACCGCACGACATACGTAACTCATGTATCCCCATAGTACCAATCGTAGAGTACAATAACACCGAAGCAGTCCGTTTCTAACATAATACACGTGTTCTCAACTCATTCAACCGTTTAAAGTTTACGGTTTCCAATTCAGTTCAGTATTCAATTCTTTGTTCCATTGAGTCTCCCCACATTATCTGATAGTCGTCAAAAGCATAAGACAATCCATATATAAACCCCCGTAATGTCAAAGGCAATATTGAAGGAGTCAATCACATGTTAAGCACAATTTACACATCCTCAGAGCCCCAATTACAGAATATAATGGCACTGGGCAGGTATTCACAAGGCGTACTGAATTCGCACACTTACGGATAATCAGGATTTCTCACAACTTCTTGGATGTCTATAACATCTGCATAATACCAAAGGATGACATTCCGGACAAAACAGAGGAACAATCGTCTTGGAATCAAGCACACTCGTTCACGACCGTCGGTGGCCGACTCGAGATCGATTAGTCAAACCCACCTGTACGAAACCGTCGGTGGCAAAAGGTATCTCAATCAAAGGTGCTACATAGGCTTAACGCCCTTTAGCACAAAAGGACACCTCAAGAATGTCATCCAAACAGACACGATACCACTTACTATAACCTGATTTCCTGAAATCCGATAACACTGAAGCAAACACATGAAACATATTCTGATGAGTCGAGGATAAATATTCAGTACGGTTCACAATCAAATCTATCTGTTGTCATCGGTTTTCGTAGCGTCAAATAAGCAAGAATATGACAACACACACGTGTTGTTCCTTAAGACACCCAATCACTGGATTTGCACAATTCAGTTCATCTACAACACGTATGTCCTCAATGGTTTTCAATGGTGTTCATAGGTAGATTAATCTGTTGATGGCCCACAAAAGGTCTTTCAAATAAGTCAAGTACTCCAAACGGATTCAAGTTTTGGGTCTATCAATTTTCCTGCCAATAATAATCTGGCCATTTATTTATAGACAATTCTTAACCCCCTTTTACAAAATCAACTCAGATAGAGGTTCTTATCAATCAATCCAAGCAGAGGTCTTGTCAGACAAAGGTTCTATTGGATCGAATTAGACAAAAGTTTTCTTAAATGGGGTATTTAGTTCTGTAAGGCACACTTCGTTTACTTAGGTACACAGCTAATAGTTTCACAACTGTCCTAAGTTTATCAGTTCTCCAAGTCATATCAGAATTATTCATCACAAATGTTCATATCAAAGCATTTCAAGTCATGTACAATATGGCATCGACTGCATAAATTCGGGGGTAGTTGCATAAACGTGCAGTTATTCAGACCAGGAGGTATGTACCATAATCAATACAGCAATTCCCAAACAAGTCTTATATACAAGCACATGGTGCACAGTAACACATTAAACAGAGTTCCTCGGTTGTACATAAGATAGGGTCTGTTACGCAAAAGTTCCCAATTAGTCGCAAAATGTAGGTTTATGAGTCGAGTCCAGCATAGTCACATAATCCAGTCAATTTTCTATCAATTAAAATGCATGGTCTCGTAACTTGCAGAGTTTATTATTTGGGGTGCTCAACTCAATTATACAATCACAAAGTCACAATTCCAGTGGTTTAGTCATTGAAGACAGTAACATAGCAAATCAACCTGAACATAGGTTTAGATATATATGTGTATGTGCAGAGTCAATCAATATCCCAAAACGCATTTCACAAATTTCCCAAACGGGGCATATATCTCCAATGAACATGGTCTCGATCATGTAGGTCTAACCAATCTAGATACACATGCAGCAGATATGGAAAAATATACCGATCCGAATCAAATAATATCCCAAGGAAAGATGTATGCGTGTACTAATTCAGAATCAATCAACACATGAGCATTTGTTCATAAACAGTATAAATACTTGGGATAGCGTTCGCAGTATTTTGAGTACTTTCTGGGATGAGTGCAATTACTCCATCCTGAGTAGCAATTCCTACCACTGGTACGAATCTAGCTAAGGCAGAAGATTTACTCACATTTTGTTCAGTTCGGGGACAGTTCTTTACCATACAGTCCATTTCACCACACTTATAACAAACCCCAGAAATCCAATAACAAACTCCACAGTGTTTCGTACACTGGTGGTGGCAAAGGTTCTCGCCGTAGCGGCAACTGACGTTGTCGTCTTAAGATTCCTGCCATTTCTTGTACTATTCTTTCCAGTCTATCAAGTCGGGCTGCGGAAGAGCCTTCCAGCTCGTATGCCCTTAATTTAACCATCCTCTACACAATTCTCACTAAACCTTGCCAAATACTGGGATGCCCAATACAAAAATAAACACAGATACACATAGTCATATTCGTACATAGACACGTCTTTATATTCTCATTTCACATCTCGTACGCAATTAATCACATACGGAACAGATAATTGCATACTAATCAAATATCACATGCTGAATATTTACTAAGTAATTATATACTCAAATCATGTTCATATTCCACATAGACACCCATTGGCAGAATCGGATGCACATAAACAACTTTTCTTGATTCATATATTCATGTATGTGCATTATGTCAAAACAAACTTGTTGTACACATTAGCGTAACAATTCATATCTCATATTCCAATCATGTGTGGTACTTCCTTTAGCGTAACATAACATATTGGTCAAGCATAACAAGCTTCATAATGGAACCTCCGATACCAGGTAACATATCACATAGATAGGCCACGATATTGTTTTCCCCGGGCAAGGGCCTGTACCACAGTATTATTTCCCCCAGGCTAGGGCCTCATGACCATAAGCCACATTATTATATCCCCTGGGCGAGGGCCTCTGCTAAGGATACCACAATTACGTTCAAAGAAAATTTTGGGCAATTGTTCATTCATATCATCAGAAATGTTTAAAGCTAAATATAACTTTACGGAGTTCTTACTCACCATCTGATTAAACTTGCACTATACAATATACCAAAGATTCTACAAATATGCATATACTAGAGAGCATATGTAGTCAAACAATTTGCAATGCAAGTACAGCACAACTGATAGCACATAATTGCCCAAACCAAAACACTTAAGCATATTCTCGATGCTTTCGAATTCATACTTATCACATGAATGCATCCTAGATCTTTTCTAGACGCTCATTGCTCTTTTGGACAAGTGTGTGAGTTATTAACTCGTGCTCTGATACCACACTGTCACGACCTGAACCCGCCTCTGTGGGTTAAGGACGTAACCGGCCAGCAATCATGAGATTACCTACGGCCTCAAACCAAACCAAACATATTTAGACAGAGTTAATCGGGGGCCAATCGGAAGCAATTTAAAACTTTGTCCATAGAGTTGTGCTTACATGGCACGTCATGACAAACCATACTGATACATGTTAATAACTCACTTCAAAATATGTACTAACACAAAGCTCCGTACATACAGGATCATAATAGTCTAAGTCACCCTGTCAAAACTATATACAACAGATACAAAGTCTTCGCCAACATGACAGAATATAAATGCAAAGCAGAAGGCGAAGACGGGTCTCGTACGTGAGACGCAGGGGTTGACTTTCAAAGACTTGGTTGTTCTACACTGGCTTCATAGGGGCTGGGTCTGGACCTCTCATAGCTCACCTACAAACACACGAATGAGCGTGAGCGATAGCCTAGTGAATAATATCAAATACAGCATTTACATAACATTGTAAAACAACATATTCCAAACGGCCTTGGGCCTAATTCATATTTCTATTTAATAGATATATATAACTAAACACAAATCAAGTGACTGCAATTCCAAACATTCCATCATTTGGCCCATTCAGATTTCCATTCTTGTCAAAACGGCCTTCGGCCCATTCGATTATGTCAAAACGGCCTTTGGCCCAATCATGTATGTCAAACGGCCTTTGGCCCACACATTCGTATCAAAACGGCCTTTGGCCCATTCATTCATGTTAGAACGGCCTTCGGCCCACTCATTCATGTCAAAACGACCTCAGGTCCATTCATATTTATCAAAACGACCTTTGGTCCATTCATGTTTAACAAAACGACCTTTGGTCCGTTCATGTTTAACAAAACGACCTTTGGTCCATTCATGTTTATCAAAACGACCTTGGGTCCATTCATGTTTAACAAAACGACCTTTGGTCCATTCATGTTTAACAAAACGACCTTGGGTCCATTCATGTTTAACAAAACAACCTTTGGTCCATTCATGTTTATCAAAACGACCTTGGGTCCATTCATGTTTAACAAAACGACCTTTGGTCCATTCATGTTTAACAAAACGACCTTGGGTCCATTCATGTTTAACAAAACGACCTTTGGTCCATTCATGTTTAACAAAACGACCTTTGGTCCATTCATGTTTAACAAAACGACCTTGGGTCCATTCATGTTTAACAAAACAACCTTTGGTCTATTCATGTTTATTAAAACGACATTGCTTCCATTCATGTTTATCAAAACGACCTTGGGTCCATTCGTGTTTAACTTTCATCCACAATCCCAATTAGCAATTCATAAGCTTATAAGGGAATAAACAATCGGACATTCACAAGCATTCAAATATCGATATTACTCACAGTGATCGGCTTGTGGATTTGCCCTGGAGCTCGACCCTGGAGGCTCAAACCTTTCAATCCAAGGCAATTTCTTGAGTAATCTTCTAAACTCCAAGCCTCAAGACCAAAACCTCAATCTTTTACACCTTCCCTCTCTAATTCGGCTCTCCCTATCCTCTCTTGAAGTTGATTTCGACCCAATGAAGAAAAGAGAGGGTTGTAAAATGCTCCACTAAATACCATTTCACTTAATTACAATCATCAACATTACATATTTGAGCACTAAGTTATTATTTTAATGCAATTAATTTGATCCGAATCAATTTCCAATTAAATTTCACCGTAGGCTCTAAAAATTATGCCAATCACATTGGCGTAGTCAATTTCGAGTTTTATGGCCGATAAGGCCCTCAATTTAATTTTCGAAGCGGAAAATCAAACAGATATTCCTACAGTGAACAGATAGAATTTCAAAGTCACATATTATCACACAATGGCACACAAAATCATATTAAACACATAATCATATTCAGATTAAGGACCAATTAGCTAATTACGGAACAGGGGTATCATAATTACATTCAAAATTATTGGAATATAACTGACTAAACAAAATTAATCATCGAACAAGTATAAAATATTGTTAGTTCTATGAATAATTTTATATGTAAATTATGTTTAGAGTTTCTTAACTAATTGTGTGTCATCATGATATGGGCAGCTATGTCTTCTTTGAGACTGCTTTCGCCATCATCATACTCTTTGCCATACACTTCATGAAAAACCAATCATTTGGAATGAAGATGTTCTTCTGAATGAATATAATCATTAGATTAAAGCAAGGTTGCTTGATTATACCTCACTTCATGTGTAATTCCAAGGTCATCAAATTTTCATAGATAAACTTGAGGAATTTCTCATGCTCAAACCTGTCAACCTTAAAGAACAATCATTTATTTTTTCAATTTTTGGATGAATTACTATAATTTTGAAAAAATAAAAAATAATAATAATAAAGAGATTAATGGCAAGGCAACAAGATGAAACTGGTTCCCCTACGCTGAAAGTATGCATGAAACTGATTGAAACCTCTCTTGAGGAAATTGATTCAGAAAAGCTACAGCAATACAAAGAGTTTCTTGGAATGTTTGAGCATAAATGTGAAGCTAAGATAAGACTTGGCGAAGTGATAAAAAAATGAAGAAGAAGAAGAAGAAAGAAAAGTGCACATACACAAACCAATGAAAGCACCGAGACTGGATCTCTTTATAAACTCAAAGACATTGGCATGGAATCCCTCATTAGTTGTAAAAGAAAAGACTTCCGACAATAATAAGCAACCTCTCCTTGAAAAGATTATTAGCCATTTGATATGCAAATAATAGAGCTCCTTTACATAAACAGTTCTTCAAACAAGTCTTCTTGCAATCCTCCAACTCAGTTTTTCCAAGCCAACCTTGTTTCCCCACCATAGGGAACTGACTATAATATAAAGTATTTGGTATCTTTGAGCTTTAGAAGACTATGATATTGATGGTCATAAGAAGTGCTTGTTTAAAGAGGAATTGTGCAGCCGTTGAAGCTTCCATTCTCGAATTTGACAAATGGATTTCCTTCTAAAGCAGATTCAAAATATGATTAGGGGCAGAATTAATGCTCAACAAGCTGGGCATTGTTCAAAAGTGCTGAATCGAACGTGAAGGAAAGAAAATTAGTGCAATATAGATTCGGTTTTTTTCTTTTTCTGTTACTGATCAGTAGGTTATGAAAAAGCAAAGGGAAAAAAACATGGCAAGTGCATGCGTCAAGTTCAAGGTGAGGGGGGGAAAATGCACATTCTGCAGACTTAACAGATTTACAAAATATTTTCTTTCCAAGCAATTCAAGAATATATCCCATCAACCAAATGAATTAGTCATAAAAATGGCTTTGAATTCATCCAAAATATAAGCTGGCTTTGTTCCTTCTTCAAAATTAATTTACACTTCTTTTGGAAAGAAAGTTTGAAAAACCAACTAATTGACACTCTTGTTTTACTTGAATCATGAGAAACTCACATCTTCTCACAAAATATCTATCTTTTATCTTCCCCCTTTACTTTGGAACTTAAGAATGTTTGAATTTTAAGTATGGGAAATCAAATTTCGCCCACTACATTCATGTGGTTCTGTATGTTTCACTATTGTAATGATGATGGAAGAAACTTCAAGAAAGATAAGAAGGATGAACATTAATGAGAGTTTAAATTTTATTGGTGGAAGGAGACAATACCTAATACACCATTAATCTTTGAATCTTAGGGCGTGATTTGCATAGATAAAAATCTTAGAATATAGTTAACTACATAAAGAAAAAAATACAAAAAACTTTTAACAATCGGCTGTAATCTACACGTTGGAGTCTACTTTCGTTACCTTGCAGTAGCATCACTAATGGCATCCTCTTGGTGACCAGTGGCTGTGATCGCTCTTGGTACCACAGGAGTTGTGATGTTATACTCCAAATTGTTTTCAACATCTACAAAACCCTCCAAGACCTTAACCACCACCGACATTGAAAGCCTCCTGGAAAAATCACTTTGTAAACACCACGTGGCAACATCCATCATCTCCACGACTTCTACTCTCTGTCTGCATGTTGTCATTGTATTTATCAACAATATCCAAAAGTTGTTCCTCTTTTGCTTTCCCCTTAAATAGACCTAATAAATGCATATCTTGAGAATGTTGTAATAGAAAGTTTTTATTATATATCTAATATTTATAAAATTGAATTTAAATTTATAATTATTTTAAATTAATAAAATAATTACATTTACTGTTGGATGATATATAATGGAGCCTCTCCATTATATATCCTTTAGTGTGTATCATATATATTTTATTATGTATTTTTTATGACAAATGTGAGGTATTCTTATGATAGAATTTTGATAATTTGTGATTCAAAAGTTTAAAAAAAAAAAAAATTGCATAATATTACCATGAAAATTTGTGATTTAAAAATATTTCAATACGATCAAAAGAATAACATTATCACAAAAAATACATAGTATTACTACAAAATGAGTGATATTATTTCAAATATCATGCGGTACAATTATGACCAATGAATATAAATGAAGCTTATGTGGAATCCATTGAATTTATAATTGTAATTGTGCCAACATTTAAAATGTGATTAAAAAAGAAAAAAGGATGATTATTGTAAGACTCATAAACTTAACAACAAGAATCTTTCATTAAAGACCCTAAGGCATCAACTAAATTAATTATTCATAAATTGATCGGAGCTATCAAAATGAGAAAATATTTTATGTAATGGATACATCGCATGGATGAGATGACATGGTGTCGCCATTATACTTTTTAATTGACATGTGATTAAAATGAGATTTAATTAAATAATTTACTAAATATCAATTAATGAGTGGAAGTACGTCATTTCAGTCATCATGTGATGTACTCGTAATATAAAATATTTTCACTTCTAAAAATAGGCTTATGGTATAATATCAGTATATGTGAATTGTCTCTAACACCATCTTGATCTATCTTAGAAGTTCTAAATATATTGAAAAATTACATGAATCTTGAGAAAGAAATTTATCAAAATGATGTCAAAGTTTATATTTTAGACCTAGTGATGTGTAAAATAGATGATTAACTGATGATTAGAAAAAATATGAAAGAGAAAGAGAGTTGCCTTAAATATATATTCTAATAGACTATTACAATATTGAGTCTAAAAAGTGAATTTAACTTTTGGAGTAAAGTAGCACTACTCATTCGCAAAATGGCAGTGCTAGAGGCCTCGAATTCTTTTTTTTTTTTTGGGCTGTGTTAGTTAGTTTTTTTTTTTTTTTAAAGGTGGTTATCTGTAGGGATGTGCCAAAAAATTAGACATTCCACACGAACTCATCGTACAAAATTTAACCAACAGCCTAGCTGATCAGTCAATTAGTAGATTGATTGACTAATCAGTTCGGTTGTTGGTTAAAATTTGTTAATTTCATATAATTTTATACGATGAGTTGGTGCGGGATGTCTAGTTTTTTGGCACACCCCTACACATAACCACCTTAAAAAAAAGAAAAAGAAAAATAAAAACAAAAACAAAAACAAACAAACAAACCAACATAGCCCAAAAAAAAAAAAAAAAAAAAAAAAAAAAAAACTCAGCTTATGTGGTTTGATAAGGTGATTGAGTTGGTGCAAGATGTCTAATTTTTTAGCACACCCCTACACATAACCACCCTTGCGAAAAGAAAAGAAAAGAAAAGAGTGGGAAACAAAAAAAAAAAAAAAAAATGAAATTCAAGGCAAATTCGAGACCTCAAGCATTATTGTTCACAAAATATATTACATCTTGGCTTTTCAAGATTACTTTAATATTTATCTGAAATCTATCTGAAATCTAAACTTTGAACTACAAGCGGTTTACTTTATGAACATTAAAAAAAAAATTAAAATTTTATTTTGCCTCTCAAATTATCATTAAAGAATCAATTTATTTGTTTAATAATATTAATTTTATATGAATTTTTTTTTTATATATTTAAGAGTCTAATTGATATTTTGGAAATCATTTGAGGGGTAAAATGAAATGTTGATACTCGGTCAACAACTTCTATTTGATTATAGACGGCAATTAAAGGCAGAGATAAATTTGATAACAAAATGAATAGTTTAGATATAAATTTGATCTTGTCAAAAGAATGTGAATTGAATTGATTTTTCAGTAGTCATAGTTTGGGGGATAAAATATTTGTTTTTTTAAATTTAACACTAAATCAAATCTTTCAGTTTTGTTCGTGGAGGAACCAAAATAGACAACATGCTATAGTTTGATTTCGTCAATTTGGTGTAGAGAAATGCTTAACATGAAATTTTAAAAAGTTTTATAAAAACTTGTAAAATTTCACATTGAAAATAAATGAATAAAAAAAATAAAAATTGTTCTATAAATGCCTAATTTTTATTATAAAACATATAATATCAATCACTTATCTTCTAATATATAAATAATTTAAAATATAAAAGTATTTAAACATAATATTTTGGGTAGATTACATTTTGCACCCCTACACTTTACACAAAATCTCACTTTAGTCCCTGCACATCAAATTGTGACACTTAACACCCTGTACTTTTGATCAAGTATCACATTGGCCCTTCTGTTAATAGTGAGGCTAACAGAAATTATCCATTGGGGAGCTAAGTGTCACAATTTTAATGTGTAGGGACTAAAGTGGGATTTTGTGTAAAGTGCAGGGGTGCAAAGTGTAATTTATCGTCATATGTTTTTCATGTGATTAGTCTCTGTTAACAATGAGGCTAACAGAAGAGCCAAAGAAACACTTGACTAAAAGTGCAGGGGGTTAAGTGTCACAATTTGATGTGTAGGGGCCAAAGTGAGATTTGATGTAAAATGCAGAAATACAAAGTGTAATTTACCCTAATATTTTGGGTAGTTAAATATTTATTAAAATATATTTTTTTTTAAACAAAAACAAATTACAAGTTTTAAAAAATAGATCAAAAATCAAAATTTCAATCCCTTGAACAATTAGGTCTATTCTATCAATTTTTTCTACATCCCCACTACCTAATCCAGTGACGACTACGTTATAATCAAAAGAGAAAATGGCATGCACCATGTTACTCAAAACGTTATAAAGTCATGGCAAGACTTTTTCCAACTCTACAATTTCTATGGTCCACTCCACCTCACAGACATAACATTAAAATTTATTTTTACAATTTTTTGTAAAATACTATTTGCACCTTCAAAAAGATTTATGATGCGCTATTTTCACTCGTTGTTGACGCCTTTGCCAAAATAAAAATTAGAATTAATTACATTTTTTTCATTTATGTAGTTTGGTTTAAATTTTATTTTAACTTTTATAATTTTAAATTAAATAATTTGTTCCTATACTTTAACCAATTCTTGGATATTGTAAAGGCCTCAATTATAATAAAACATAATAAAAGGCCTCAATTAGATGATTTTAGGTTAATTACTCACAAGTCCTGTTATAAAGACATGTATATCATTAAAGTCGCACAAGTGTTTGTATAAATTAAAAAGTCCTAATAGTTGGATTTAAATAAATCTGCTGTTAAAACTAACAATTAATGATGATTTTCTAAATCTATCACTAAAAAATGACACTAATGACTTTTTATGTGAAGATTTTCTAAATATATTGCTAAAAAATCATAATTAATAACTTTTTTTGTGATGAATTTTTTAAATTATTACTAAAAACTAATTAGTGACACTTTTTATGAAAATGCTGCTAAAAAAATATAAAAAAAAGAAGATTTTGCGGTAATAATTAAAAGTGAACAGGATTTTTTTAATGCACCAAAAAATCAAAAGGACTTATGGGTGCACTCATCTTCTAATAGGACTTTTTAATCAATTCTGGGTAATTCTATTTTCGCACACTAATTCTGTAAAACCCAAGTTATGTATAGAATTGTTTTTAGATTGATTAATAATTAAAATAAATTGTATAGGTAATTTAGTAATTTTGAGAGTTAGGTTATCAACCCTTTAAAAAATATATATAAAATAAAAAGAGGGGGTTTTCACGTTATGTTGTATGATAATTTTACAAAGGGTTCAATGGAGGCTGCGATAGGAATTGAGTGATATTTTGATACACCCATTGATTGAGGTAAAATCCTTCTTGTATCGCTAGTTATTAATTTTTTATTGATAAATAAAAAAACAATCGAAGCTTTATGTAAACCTGTATGTGCCTACTTGGTTTTGTGAGCTTGGTGGGTGGTGCAACATGTGAAGTGTAGGCTGGGTAAAGAGTAGAAACAGTGGAGCAGTTTGTGTGGGTGTGGTTTGACATTTGAGTTTTGTACATTGGGTAAGGTGTGTTTGGCTATTAAATTGGGTGGATTGATTTGGTGTTACTTAGCTTTTAAGCACTGCATATATGTAGTGGGTCCTTGTTGATGTGTGAAAGACATAAAAATATTAATTTATTTGAGATTTATTTATTTGGTTTGTGTGATTGAAGTGATGGAACTGAGTGTTTGGAGTTAGTGTGGTGTAATATTATTTTAATGGTTTAAGGTAAGTAACCCCTTATCACTGTTGATTCATTTTTATTTCTATTGAATCGTTTGAAATTATAAATATTTATTTATAACCTTCTTGTTTTCTTACAATAAAATATGGGTCAAGTATAAAATAACATCGGATATTATTATGAAATTTATTTGAATATTTTGTGAAACTATTATGAAATTGTACCAAATGTTTCTTTTGAAAATATCGAATATTTTATTTAAAAGTTGTGTATTGTTTGAATTTTGAACATCACTCTAGTCTGACTATGATTTGGACCTTAGCCAATGGGGGTTATTTATTGGCACAGAAACTAGTTTCTTTTGGGGCTTCACCACCGGCCTAGGTGTGGTTCTGGACCTTGTCACGGGCTAAGTGACCGTAGTCACCGAGAGTTGAGTTTTATGAATCAAATTATTGAACCATATGAATATCGAACCATCAATTTGAACAACGAAATTTTTTCGAATTACCTCATTGTCTTTTCAATTAAAATGTTTTGCTACACTATTTATTTTCAGCTATGAAACCATCTTACAAAATAATTGTTCATTTATTGAATTGTAACAAAAATATATTTATTGGTGAACGAATATATATATATATATATATATATTTTGTATACTTGATCTAGCTATCAGTGATTATGGTTGGTTAGTTGCTAGGCTGTCTAGCTTACCCTTATTTGATTTTTTTTTTTCCAGATTCTGAGGGGTAGAGCTGTGCTGGTTTTGTACTTGTGAGAGTGCCAAGAGTAGGACTATGATTTTAAGTTACTATTTTGTTAGTGGATTACATTAGTGGACTTGGTGGACAATTTCATGCGATAAGAATTATTTATTTTTATGGATTTTGGCATTATGATAATTAAAGATTTAATCTAAGTATTTTATATTATTGGTTTATTTGATTGGACTCTTAGCCATGCATACTCACTTAGATGAGTGTGCGGCGTTATCACGAGACTTGGGGCGTGACAAATTCCCCTCAGTGCTCACACTTGATGAACATTTACTCAGTACACATAACAAAAAAAATAAAAATAATAATAATTAAAATAATAATAATAATAATTTAGTGCACATCTTTTTATTTCAATGATACCCTCATTTTCAATTTCAAAACTGTAATTTTATTTCCATCCACCCTTTCTTGCCGTTGCAACCACTATCCATTGCCACCACCGCCACCACTCCCAGTTCATCCATTTCCATCATATACCTCCACAATCAACCTCAAAAGTGGGTGATTCACAGTGGGAGGCTTGTGGGAGCGTATAATTCATGGCGGAAGTGGTCACAGATAGAGGGGAAAATAGGCGATGGGAGGGAATGGTGGAGAAGAGAGGTGACGCTGGCGATAGAGGATGGTTGTGGTGTTTTAGAATTAGGGTTTGGGTGGAAGAAGATAAGGGTCATTGGGTCTATAAAATAGATCTAAAAATTGCATTTGTATATAATTTTTCATTTTAAATTACAAGTATAAAAAAATTTAAAAAATTTTAAAAAAAAAGAGGTGGATTCCCTTCGATTCGGAATCTAGATTGGAGGGCACTGTTCGGTCCTATAGTCCATACTACAGGTCCCGTTTCGATAACTCAAACCGTTTGTTTTGTCGGACACTTTGTGTATGTCATCTACACAAAAATCAGGTTGATAGATAAGCATAACTTATTCAGTTTATCGAGTTTGTCACCAAAAAACTGAATGGTCTATTTTTTAAAATATAATTGTCATTCATTTTTTAAATTAAATAAGTTACGATTATCTGTTCAATCAAATTTTTGTGTGAATGATGTACAACAAATGCCCAAGAAAATAAACGGTTTAGATCATTGAAATGGACCTCATGGACCGTGGTAAATCCCTTGGGCCCGAACAGTGCCCTCTAGCCCAGATTCTAGACTAGAGATAGTGATGGCCATAGGTCAGGTTTGGGATAGGTTTGTAATCCCCTACCTTCACCCCGTATCATATCGGGGGTCAAACAAATCGGGTTGGTGTCAAACGGGGTAGGTTAAATTTAAAATTTTAAAAATGTAAATAATAAAAAAATTTATAGATAATATAATATATTATGAAGTGATTTATAATTAATGAAGGTTAAAAGATTTAAGATGATAAGTATAAGTAAATGAGTAAAAATGAATACGAATGTAATAGTTTGAGTTTTAATTTTATCATATCGTTGACACTATATTTTATTTTTTTGTCTATTTTCGCCTGTCAATAGGCCAAATTTAATCTAATTAGTTATGGCCTGTCAATTATGGTCAAATCCTATTTTATTTATTGTAGCTTGTTGATCATGACCAAATGTAATCTCATTTATTGTGACCTGTCGATTTTGATATGTCAATTCAGACCATAAATTATCATTTTAAAAATTATTACCATATTATTATCATAATTATTATTATTATTGTTATTATTATTACTAATGTTATGCATGTAAGTATCATTCAAACCCACCATTTCGTGGGTCATGCATGAGCAACGTGGGGCAAACATTGTGGAATTATGGCTCATGAATTGAAGAAACTGACTTTGAACAGTTGGTAATTAGGCCGTAGGACTTTGCCTATAAATAGGCAACAAAAAAAAATAAGCAGAAAAGGCACTTTCAACCCAATTCACAACACTCATGAAATCTAAGAATAGTCTAACTTCTCTAGGAGTAGTTCAGTACATGTAAGAAGTGAGTTTTGGTTCTTGTAACCCTTTTGATTCATGTCGATTGTGTAACAAATATTGTACTTGTTTAATTAATGTAATTGAGTGATAAGTTTTAATTTTATTACCAATTTCAGCATGTTTGTACTTTGTTTCTTTACATAACAACATCCCAAAAAATCCTTAAATCTGTCATGACATAGGACACTAACCATAATTGCTTGATCTATTTGTTGTTTGTGAAATTTTGGTTGCTTTGGCAAATCAACCCTGTCAATTTGACCCAAACCAAATTTTTATTAACACATATTGAAAAATAAATAATGATATATGTATTATATATAAATATATTTAGTAAATTTAAACAGTGTGGAGGCGGGAGAAGCAAAATCTATTCACACCCCACTTTCACATTGGAGCAAAGAAAATTATGCAAGATGGGACAGGGAAAACAGGGGCGGAGCTGGGCAAGAGAAACTGGCCATTTCCGCCATTAACACCTTAATGCATATTTATGGAATTTAGTTGAAAAGAGGTTTACCGTTGTCTGTGCTGTGCTGCCAAACGAGGACCAAATTAATGTGACAACTTGTACATTGATTGGAGCAAAGACCCTAATCAATCAAGTTCTGAAGAGAGGTGTACTGCCTCCAAAGAGGACTAATTCAGTCTTATATGTCCCAAGGTTTTGTGTCGGCAAATGCACATTGAGAATATACTATAAATAAAAAATAACTATAAACTTTTAAATGAGTTAATAATCAACAATTTAATATAATATCATAACATATAATATACTGATGAGCTGCCGGATAACAATCCAATAACAATCCAATTAGGGGCGGAGAATGCAAAACGACACATAGTGCATTTCAAATGTTGTTTACCACGCCTAACACTTTTTTAGTTTTTGTTTCATCGGTGAACACAAACTTTGTTGGCTATATGTATGCGCACAATTTTTTTCTGCTGAGCCATGAAGGCACTGGAGATCCCATTTTCAATTTTATTTTATTTTTTATTATATATACGTATATTTTATTAAAAACTTAGAAATCTCCCTCTTAGTTTATCAAAGATGTAGAGACTCAAAACATGATTTGGTGTCATTTTTTCAAACCAATAATTTTACAATATAATCATATTTTGTATTTTATTTTATGGTGAATTACACTAACAATTCCTATAGTTTAGGGCTTATGTCATTTTGCTCTCTGACTTTTCAATTGTAACACATTTGATCCTGAATTTTGAATCTTGTTCCAAATAAGGACAATTGAAGATACCATTACTCAATTTCAAGAGCAAAATCGTCAATTTGATAAAATATAAATTAATTTGACAAAAATAAATGTCAAAAAAATATTTTTGAATTTTCAAAAATAATTTCTACCCACCAAAAATAAAATTATGTAAAATTGATAAATCTTTTAGACATTTAATTTTTTTTTTTACCATTAATTTTTATTATGTGTTTGGATGATGATTATGTAATGGGCGGTTGTTAGAGTTTTAATGTGCAATCGATATATTTAATATATGAAATATTTTTAGCTTTGAATTTTTTGATTTAATGAATTGGTTTAATAATGATATGAAAGTTGTCGCCATATCTGACTTTTAGAAAAATAGAAACTAATTTTATGAAAATAAAACAACCACCAATTACATGATTATCATTCAAATACATAATAAAAATTAATTTATTAAAAAAAAAATATATCTAAAAAATTTATCAAGTTAATATAATTTTATCTTTAGTGGGTAGAAATAGTTTTTAAAAATTTAAAAATATTTTTTTTACATTTATTTTTGTCAAATTAATTTATATTTTATCAAATTTATGACTTTGTCCTTGAAATTAAGCAATGGTATCTTCAATTGTCCTTATTTGTAACAAGATTCAAAATTCAAGGTCAAATGTGTCACAATTGAAAAGTCTGGAATAAAAGTGACTCAAGATCCAAACTGTAGGTACCGTTAGTGTAATTCATCCTTTATTTTAAATGGTTATCATCATTTTATTGATTTAATGAGTTCTACTACACAAGTAGGTTATCATATTGTGCGACACCGTATAGAGAAATTACAATAAAATTTAGTTATGTTGACTTTCCAATTTTGTATATTAAAAGGAAAATTGTATTAAAATTTAGTTTTAAATCAAATTTAAATGATTTTCAAAATTTAAAATAGCATCAAATTCCATTTTGATAATAATAAAGTTAAAAGTGAAATTAAATTTCTTTTGTTCATATTTTGTTAAGGGAGAATAATTTTTATTTTTCATGAAGAAACTTATTGTATAATCTTACACTTCTAATGTATTTTGACTCAAATTTCACTTTTTTCTCTATAGTTTCAAATTGAACAATTTGGCCCATGCACTTTATATCCAATTATAACTTAGTTATTCCGTCTACATCTTCGTTAATTTTTCTTATGTGTACACTTTAAGAGACTGACAAGTGTCCCAAAAATAATTAACTTTAACCTTAAGTTTTCTAACAATAATATTTATGATTTATTGTATAAAATTTCCCCCAACGTAACAAAGCATGTGACAGCAATGGAGTGAGTAGCAGAGCACCGGCCAACAGCCTCCAAATTTTTCCATAATGCTGTATTTGATTGGGAGATTTATGGAGGGATCTGGAAAAGAAAATGAAAAAGGTAGGTGAAATGTGAATAAAACATATTTATATTTCACCTAGTTTTACATACCTTTTCTCTTTCTCTTTCCAAATCTCTTCCCAAATCTCCCAACAAAATACAGAGTAAAAGATTTTGAATACCATGACACCTTGCACTTGCTTCTCAATAAAACTCTATATTTTTTTTCTACCTTATTTAAACTATTTTTTCTAACTTATTTAAACTATTTTTATCTCAGAAATTATAAGGAGGAACTATACCAAACACTCTAATAAAAACTTCCAACATAAAAAAGGGAGAGCTATAACAAGACCATAAGCACTTAAGCAATGGCATTCATAAATTAAAAATCCATGATTTCTTGTCACAATGTTCCACCAATTTTAACAAGTTCGGATGGTGATCGCGCCTATTATCTTGACTTGCTCGTGAAGAAAAAAGACTTCTTGACGTGGCCTAAGCCATCAAGATGCTTCACTGCAACTTTGTTGCCATTGCTTAGAAGGGAGTTCCTTCGAAGACCAATATCCATATCATCCTTGCCAAAGTTTCCTTTTGAAGTTATATCAGTCAGTGACCTTGAGCTCAATCCTAAGAGAATCTCATGGGCATTCTCAGAAATTTTTTATCTAAATAATCCTCCTCGCTTTCATCAGTCCCTCTCTTCTTCCTTGAAAAAGAAAAACACATAGAGAAGCTAACTATGATACAGAGACTGCGGAAAAAATGCTCCAAGGCTGGATACCAGTTTGATTATAAATCTGATAGTTGACTTAAACTGCACTTTATATTGCCTTCATTGAGATCATCTATGTTAGTATATATAGAGCGTTTTCCACTTGAATTTTAATTGGACACTTCACTTAAACAAAACAGAGCAGCCTTGCAAGAACAGTTACTTAAACAGGTTGTTTGCAACTACTCTTCATGTATGTGTACTCATAGTATTTGACCTGTCAGCCTTGACAGTGAAGTAGGTAACATTGTTTAGCTCTATGAGCTTGTGATATTTTGAAGCTTTTCAGGACAAGGGAGTAATTTCAGAACATCCAAGATTATGATACTTATCATTTATCTGCTTAAAATAGGGCATGTCACGACCCCATCCCGCCCCTAGTAGGATGTTGCCATGATGGCCAGTAATTCGAGACTACCAAAGGCCACTTACAAGATCACACACACAAATCAGAGTAAACATATGGGGCTTACAAACGCGGAAGCAATAAATAAAACTAAGCAGTCCATAAGAGCAGTGCATAAGTTAAATGAAATGACATACATCTTAGAATAGTTTATATACAACAAAATGGAGTACCAAAAATTACATCTTGACTAAAAGGCTTCTCGGCCAACAATTACAAAATACAAGGAAATGACAAAGAAGCATAATCTTCAAGATGTTGCAAAACATGAATCCAAAACACATCGGCAAGCACACCTAGGCGTCACCGCCGCTCATCACCTACATATATATAGAGAGGGTGAGCTTGGATACTCAGTGAATGGTACAATAATAAAGGGTTTACATGAAGGATATCCGAGGTCTTTTAGCAAAACAATACATGAGATAAATCAAGTTCATCCATCAAATCTTTCAAAGCTTCAAGAGATGTTTACTAACATCAATATAATACAAGAGATGACATCTCGGACAAACAAGCCCACGCAGTAAAACCGTCAGTGGCAAGGCAAGACAAGACAAGAGAGATCTCTAAACAAGGGTGTCGTTGCATTATAGTCCCCGAACACTAAGGACTTGTGCTACAAATGCTTATAGTCCCCTAGCACGTACGGACTTCCCGAGAATGTCATCAAACAAGATATAATACATATTGCAAGTAGGGATAATCATTCATGCTTGTAAATAATTTCCAAACAAGACAAAACAAGGCTTTATCAAAGTTTTATAACATATCTTTATTAAAATACCACTCACTTATTCCTTCAAACGTCGGGGTCAAGGCAAGTCCAAGTCCTACAAATACATGGCAGAAATATGTTGATTGCACTCTCAAACAAACTTTATATGAATGCAAATGATCACGGCATTCTCCAATAACCAAGTCAAATCAAAACAAACACTGTCTCCCATCTCGGGGAAACATGCTGGGCACCAAACTGTCGAGTCCCACACCTACACCTTCTCGCCGAGGTGTGGTCCCGAGGGCCAGTTTCAAAGAAATGTGGTCGGGAAAAATCTGGGTTTTCCCTCTGCTCAAGAACATGAAGAACATGAACATGAAGATCATGAAGGAGATGAATGCAAGAGTCATAACTTGTTATTACAAAATCTGAGATTTCATGCTATGAGTTCGAAATCGTGAACCTGGGTGCCCATACTAGATAATCTTACAAAAACAAACACAAAAGCATGTAACTTGTTGCAAACTTTCGGATTAAACAAGGCTTTTTCTTCAAAATTTATGAACACCAACTTTCTCTTTCTAAAACCAATCTTTAAATCAATGTATGGCATCCAAAACATATTCAATCATGCAATGCAACTAGATGACCAATAAGAACAACAAGAGTTAATCAAGATTCTAACCTCAATACTCGAATCCAACGGTTTGAACTCCAAGGATCAAGCTTGGTATCTACTCTCTCACTCTAAAATCCCTCCTTCTCCTTCTAGAGCTTCTCTCTCTACTCCAAAACAAGAATGTAACAAATGAGGGGTTTCTCTCTCCGGTGATTTAACACTCAGCTCGGACACGTGGCAACGGTTGGTTGGTTCTCCTCAAAAAGGTGATAGATTGACAAGACAAGTCTATGACAAAGCGTGTTCAACAAGCTAGGCGGCAAGGAACTCCGGCAAGTAATGACATCGGCTAGTAACAAGACTTCGGCAACAAAGGGACAGTGACTTCGGCTAAGGACAGGACCTCGGCAAGTCAAAGAACAATGATCTCGGCTAGGAAGAACAACACTTGACTAAGCTGTGCCACACCTTGGCCTAGATGTGCCACACCTCGGTCTATGTCATACCACTCCAGGACAAGATCACTTCAGCACAAGGATAACATCTCGGCCCAAATAATACACATCTCGGCCTTGGCGATACACACCTCGGCCCAGATGATAATCATCTCGGCCAATATGTCAGGACAAAGGTGGAGGTCAACAAGGAAATCCTAAGGTGGTCCTAAGTGTAAGAGCATAAAAAGGGTGACCTAGGCTCAAGAGGACCTCGGCTGAAACACACACACTCACCAAGAGACATAGCATTCAAGTAACACTTACGCAAGACAAGTCAAGATTAGAAATGCAAGCTTAACAAGGCAAAATCATGTAAAATGCATATGAGTATGGTTAGGGTAGTGTGAGGGTCATTACAGGGCAAGTGCAGTCCACACTTGCTACGCTATGGTACCATATCTACTGCAAATTAGTAGTGGTTGAAAGGGTATGCAAAAAAAAAAAAAAAGGATTCAGAAAGTAAAAAATTTTAATATGATTTAAAAAAATGTCACTAAAGACCTCCTTCAAAAAAAAAAAAAAAATTTATTTGGAAGTTCCCAAACAAAAAACTGTGGAGCATTAGTTTTTCTTTAGTGATAGACACATGGCAACTCGTGGATAATGGGACAAAGGATTGGGATCTGGACAGAGGATTGGGACAAGTAAAGAAGACAAATGATCTTGACTCAACAATTAGTAATGTTTGGGTCACTGAGCCCAAGGTTTCCCTCTTTTGTTTTAGTTTAATTCATGTTTGTGGTAGATTAAACCAAAATCAAATCATAAAATTAACTGTCCAACAAGTATAAAAAGAACTTCACATCTCATACTTGCCATCGATACCTTAATGCATATTTATGAAGTATAGTTGAAGGGAGGTCTACCGTGGTCTATCCTACCACAAGGGAGAACAAATTAATGTTACAACTAGTATGTTGATTGGAGTAAAGACCATAATCAAGTTGTGAAGGGAGGTGCATTAATTGGAGTGGCTCCAAAGAAAATTTATTTGGTGATCCTGAGGCATTTTCAAATGATGCCTTAGAAATATTGTTAGGAATGTTGTGATTAGTGAAAAAAGTGTAGCTCACAAATTTATATTAAGACATGAGAAAACAATAAGAGATTTGATATTTGGTGATTGCTATACGTGGTACCCGATACCACTAAATAATTTTTCCTTTAAAGAGGATCAATTCATAGTCATATCTGTCCCAAGGTGTCCCACCCAGGCTAGCCACATGCCCAATTGACTGCTATATATCATGGACCAAGAGGGTAACATTCAAATTATTGGAATATAACCAACTACTCACAAATTATTGAACAAGGATAAAATGATGTTAGTTTTACAGTTAATTTAAATGTAAATTATATTTAAATGTCAGAGTGTCTTGACCAATTTTGTGTCATCATGATATGGCATCTAGCTTCTTTGTTACTTATTCCTGCTTTGACCACCATCACTCTCTTTGCTATTCAATTCATCCAAATCCAATCATTTGGAATGAAGATGTTGTGAATGAATGAATGTAATCATTATGTTCTTTCATCCAATTAGATCAAAGCAAAGTTGCTTGATCACCATGCACCTCAATTGTTGGAAAAATTATTTTGTCATTCAGCGCAGCACGTAGTCGTACTTTTGGCCAATCACAAATCATGACCTCTGTTGCTGTTTCCTAAACAACCACCACAAATCGCAAACCACCAAGCCCACGGTTGTTTCCTAAACACCTAACACAAAATCATGAACCCTACCCATTCTGTCGAAGAAAAGAGTTAAAAATAGTGATTGATTAACAAGAATGAGTAAATAAAAGTAGTGAAAAGAAAAATTATTGAAAAAAATAGAGTATGAAAGGTTGAGGCACGGAACTTAATCCGTTGTCCTTTAGTAAATATAAACAGTGCGGAGGCAAGTTAGAACAGGACAGGAGAAGCAAAATCCGTCCACACCCCACTTTCGCATTGGAGCAAAGAAAATCTATGCGAGATGGGACAGGAAATACGGGGTGGGAGTAGGGCAAGAGAAAATGGTCATTCCTGCCATCAACACCTTAATGTATATTTATGGAATTTAGTTGAAAAGTGATTTACCGTTGTCTGTGCTGTGCTGCCAAAAGAGGACCAAATTAATGTGACAACTTGTATATTGATTGGAGCAAAGACCGTAATCAATCAAGTTCTGAAGAGAGGTGTACTGCCTCCAAAGAGGACTAATTCAGTCTTATATGTCCCAAGGTGACCCACCCAGGCTAGCCATATGCCCAATTGACTGCTATATATCATGGACCAAGAGGATTACATTCCAAATTATTGGAATATAATGGACTAAACAAAATTAATCATCGAACAAGTATAAAATATTGTTAGTTCTATGAATAATTTTATATGTAAATTGTGTTTTAACATGTCAAAGAGTTTCTTAACTGATTTTGTGTCATCATGATATGGGCATCTATGTCTTCTTTGAGACTGCTTTCACCATCGTCATACTCTTTGCCATTCAATTCATGAAAAACCAATCATTTGGAATGAAGATGTTCTTCTGAATGAATATAATCATTAGATCAAAGCAAAGTTGCTTGATTATACCTCACTTGATGTGTAATTCCAAGGTCATCAAATTTTCATAGATAAACTTGAGGAATTTCTCATGCTCAAACCTCTCAACCTTAAAGAACAAATCATTTATTTTTTCAATTTTTGGATGAATCACTAAAATTTTGAAAAAATAAAAAATAATAATAATAAAGAGATTAATGGCAAGGCAACAAGATGAAACTGGTTCCCCTATGCTGAAAGTATTCATGAAGCTGATTGAAACCTCTCTTGAGAAAATTGATTCAGAAAAGCTAGAGCAATATAATGACAGCATTGCAGCACCCAGGAAAATGATGCATTACAGAGAGTTTCTTGGAATGTTTGAGCATAAATGAGAAGCTAAAATAAGACTTGGTCAAGTGATAAAAAATGAAGAAGAAGAAGAAGAAGAAGAAGAAAGAAAAGCGCACATACACAAACCAATGAAAGCACCGAGATTGGATCTCTTTATAAACACGAAGACATTGGCATACCATCCTCATTAGTCGTAAAAGAAAAGACTTCCGACAATAATAAGCAACCTTCCCTTGAAAAGATTATTAGCCATTTGATCTGCAAATAATAAAGCTCCTTTGCATGAACAGTTCTTCAAACAAGTCTTCTTGCAATCCTCCAACTCAGTTTTTCCAAGCCAACCTTGTTTCCCCACCATAGGGAATTGACTATAATATAAAGTATTATCTATGAGCTTTAGAAGACTATGATATTGATGGTCATAAGAAGTGCTTGTTTAAACACAAATTGTGCAGCCGTTAAAGCTTCCATTCTCGAATTTGACAAATGGATTTCCTTCTAAAGCAGATACAAAATATGACTAGGGCAGATTTAATGCTCAACAGGCTGGGCATTGTTCAAAAGTGCTGAATTGATGAAAAACGTGAAGGAAAGAAAATTGGTGCAATACAGATTCGGTTTTTCTTTTTTCATTCGGTCAAGAGGTTATGAAAAAGCAAAGGGGAAAAAACATGGCAAGTGCATGTCACTCTCTTTTTGTTTTCCAAGTCAAGTTCAAGGTGAGGGGAAAAAATGCACATTCTACAGACTAACAGATTTACAAAATGTTTTTTCCAAGCAATTCAAGAACATATCCCATCAACCAAATGAATTAATCATAAAAATGGCTCTGAATTTGTCCAAAATGTAGGCTGGCTTTGTTCTTTCTTCAAAATTAATTTACACTTATTTTGGAAAGAAAGTTTGAAAAACCAACTAATTGACACTCTCGTTTTACTTGAATCATGAGAAACTCACATCTTCTCACAAAATATCTATCTTTTCCCCTTTTACTTTGGAACTTGAGAATATTTGAATTTTAGGTATGGGAAATCAAATTTAGCTCACTACACATGTGGTTCTGTATGTTTCACTATGGCAATGATGATGGAAGAAAATTCAAGAAGGATAAAAAGGAAGAACATTATTGAGAGTCGAAGTTTTATTGGTGGAAGGAGACAATACTTAAAACACCATTAATCTTTGTATCTTAGGGAGTGAATTACACAGATAAAAATCTTAGAATATAGTTAACTACATAAAGAAAGAAATGCAAAAAACTTTAAACAATCAGCTATAATCTATACGTTGGAGTCTACTTTCATTACCTTGGTCCTGATAAAGCTGATGGAAATAATGGAGTAGCATCACCAATGGCATCCTCTTGGTGACCATGTGAATTGTATTGTATTGTTATTTTATATTATCCATTAAGGGTAATTTAGTCTTCTAGGTTATTAGGGTCTAGTCTATGCGATTATATAGTTGTTTTTTGCTTTGGTTTTGATTTGTATCGAATAAACAGAGTTCCTCTTCTTTGTTCACATGGTATCAGAGCATGGTTACAAGGATTAGCAAACCTATCGCAGTCGTAGGTCATCATCGACCATTGCAGCTGTCTTCCTTCTTCTCAAGATCGTAGTCGCAGGTCGTCCCTCTTTCAAGCGCAAGACCATCGCAGCTCTCCTTCTTCGCAAGGTCGTCGTCGTAGGTCGTCGTCACAAGGTCGTCTTCGCAAGACCGTCGCATCTCTTCCTCTCTCTTCACAAGGTCGTCGTCGCAAGGTCATCTTCGCAGGAGCATCGCAGCTCTTCCTCTCTCTTCGCCAGATCATTGCAAGGCTTCGCTCATGGTCTCGGTTCATTAAATCGGAGACCTAGGTTGGGTATCTCACTGATCTTCTTCGTCACTGAGTCTCTCACTGACCTAGGTTTATCTCAGGTCGGTCATCTCTCTTTCTCTCTCTTATCTGCTGCCTTTCTCCCGTTTTGAATCCACTGTAGTTTGGGTATACCAATATGGTTGATGATAAATTGCAAGCTATCACTACTAAGCTGGATGGTACCAATTATTCTTATTGGTCTCATGTAATGAAGAATTTTATAATGGGTAAATATATGTGGAACTATGTTATTGGTATAACAATTAGACCTACGGAATCCAAAGAAACTGAAGATGCTGTTGCTAAATGGGATAAGGAAAATGCACAAATCCTTACTTGGTTTCATAATCAATTCAAACTACGATTGGTATGAATTTTTCCAAGTATTCTACCTCTAAACAAGTTTGGGATTATTTGAAAACTATGTACTTTGAGTCTAACTTTGCAAAATAGTATGAACTTGAGATGTCTATTCGCAGTGCTAGTCATAAAGATAAGTCCATTCAAGATTTCTACAATGAGATGACAACTTATTGGGATCTGCTTGCTTTAATGGAACTATCAGATTTGTAGTTACTTGATAGTTATACCAAGTATTGGGAGAAGCAATGTCTTGTTCAGTTTCTTATGGCCCTTCGTGATCAATTTGAGCCACTTTGAGGAGCTATTCTTCATCGGTCCCCCTTACCTTCTGTTGATGGCGCTATCCGTGAGCTTATTGTAGAAGAAACTCGGTTCAAGGTGGCTCATGGTACTCCTGCCTCCCAGTCAGTTTTTGCCACTCTTCCACTCTTGCCTACCCCACCATCTCATTTATTTAAAGTTACTGGTAAGCCCAAGCCTCGGGTTTCCATGGATGAGTGCAGCTTCTGTCATCAGAAAGGTTATTGGAAACATGCTTGTCCTAAACTTTTGCAGCCCAAGGGTCGTTCGTCTGGTCCACCATCCTCTAAGCCAATATCTTCAAGATCTCGCTCATCTACCGCCTTCTCTGCACCAGTCTCTGAGAATGATCAGCCTTCCAATATGCAGTCTATGTTTGAGCAGTTCAAGTCTTTCATGGTGGCCAATCCAAATTTTTCGTCCCAAGCCTCCGCTATGACCACCACTCAGTTAGGTTTGTCTGGTTCATTCTCTTCAGGTAATATCCACACTTCGTGGATTTTTTATTCTGGTTGTTCACATCATATGACCCCTGTTGCATCTTTTCTTAGTAATTGTGCCTCTCCTTCTTCTTTAATCACTATTGTTACAGCTAATGGTTCTTCTATGCCTGTTAACTGTATTGGTTCTATTTCCTCTTCCCATTTGTCTCTTTCTTCTGTATTTTATGTGCCTCACCTTGCACTCAGTCTTATTTCTATTAGTCAATTATCTGATTCCGATTTTGATGTTGTTTTCTCTTCTTCTCATTGTGTTGTGCAGGATCAGGTGTCCAAGAGGCAAATTGGGAGCGGGCGTAGAGTTGGTGAACTATATATCTTGGACAGCTTGCATGTTCCTCTACAAGTGTCTTCTGCTGCATTGTCTTCTTTTTGTTTAAACAACAAGTCTTCTTTATTTTATATTTGGCATTCTAGGTTAGGTCATCTGTCGAGTGACCGTTTGAAGATGTTAGTTCGATCTGGACATTTAGGCAATTTTCCCATTGATGATATTTTTGAGTGTTGTGGTTGTAAAATGGCTAAAATGTTTGCTCTTCCTTTTAATAAAAGTAGTTCTATTTCTTTCCTTTTCAATTGGTTCATACTGATGTTTAGGGTCCTTCCCATATAGTTACCAAGGGTGGTTCGCAATATTATGTGTCTTTTGTGGATGATTACAGTCGATTTACCTGGGTGTATTTGATGACTCGAAAATCTGAATTTTACAAAATATATTCTAATTTTTACTCCATGATTCGCACTCAGTTTTCTACCACCATTAAAGTTCTCCGTTCTGATTTGGGGGGTGAGTATTACCTGTCCAAATTTGAGGAGTTTTTAGCTACTCATGGCACTATTCATCAATCTTCATGTTCTGACACTCCTGCCCAAAATGATCAAGCTGAGCGCAAATATCGCCATCTCCTTGATACAGCTCGCTCTTTGTTGCTCTCGTCTTTTGTCACTTCTGTCTTTTAGGGAGAAGCTGTGCTCACTACTACATATCTTCTCAATCAGATGACTACTCCTCTTCTCTTCAGCTCATCCCCGTATGAGCATCTTTTTAGTGTTACTCCCAATTACTCTCTTTTGCATATTTTCGGTTCTGCATGCTTTGTGCTCCTTCATAAACGGGCGAGCTCTAAGCTTAGTTCTCATTGTGTCTTACGTGTTTTTTTGGGGTATGGTATTAATCAGAAAGGTTATCGATGCTATGATCCTGCCACCAAAAAGTTATATGTGTTTAGGCATGTCATCTTTTTAGAAAAACTACCCTACTACACTATACCTTCCACCCCTGTTCCTTTTACCAAGGATGAATTGGTTCATGTTGATCCATTTCCTCAATATGTTTCTCCCGATGAGTTTGTTTCTGATCTTGAGGTCTCTACCTTGCCTCTTATTAGCACTTTTGATATCTCGCCAGCTCCCTCTCCAGCTCCCGCTTCCCCTGCTTCTCTTATTGTTTATCAGCGCCGCAACGCACTTCCGGCCTCGTCTGTCTCTAGCTGTACTGTCCCTCCAACTGTTTCTTTGGATCCTGCTCCTCCTGCACATCGCTTTCCACAGTCAGATCGTCATCCTCCGAACTGGTATGGTTTTGGTAATACATGTTTTTCCCTTTCCTATCAGTCTTTTCTTTCTTGTCTTCATACTTATTTCGAGCCCAGGTCCTACAAGGAAGCTTGTTATGATCCCAATTGGATTGCTGCTATGAATGACGAGTTAACTGCTTTGGCTAAAACTCAGACTTGGGATTTGGTTCCCTTTCCTGCTGGCAAGAATGTTATAGGCTATAAATGGGTGTATAAGGTCAAAACTCTTTCTGATGGTTCTTTGGAAAGGTACAAAGCTCGTTTGGTTGCCCAGGGCTTTTCTCAGGAGTATGGGATTGATTATGATGAGACTTTTGCCCCCGTTGTCAAGATTACTACTGTTTGCACCCTTATTTCTATTGTCGCTGCCCATCAATGGCCTTTGTTTCAACTTGATGTCAAAAACGCCTTTCTGAATGGGCATCTTGCTGAAGAAGTGTATATGCGTCCTCCACCGAGTCTTTCTCACCCTCCTGGTGTTCTTTGTCATCTTCGTTGTGCTCTATATGGTCTCAAATAGTCTTCTCGTGCTTGGTATGAGCGATTTCACTTTGTTGCATTTCAGCTTGGTTTTCGCCCTAGTCATCATGATTGTGCTTTATTTGTTCGGCGCACTTCTGTTGGCCTTGTTCTCCTTCTCTTGTATGTGGATGATATGATCATCACTGGTTCTGATTCTAGTAATATTGAGAAGGTTAAGCATCAGTTGTTTCAGGAGTTCGAAATGAAGGATTTGGGGTCTCTTCGATATTTTCTTGGTGTTGAAGTTGCTACTTCTTATACTGGGTATCTTCTCTCTCAGACTAAATATGTCCATGATATTCTTTCTCGTGTCAATCTCACTGATGACAAAATTGTCGACACTCCTATTGAGTTGCATGCTAAGTTTTCTGCTTCTGATGGTGTTCCTCTTGAGGATCCCACTTTGTATCGCGAGTTGGTTGGATGCCTTGTTTATCTCACTGTTACTCATCCCGATATCTCATATGCTGTGCACATTCTTAGTCAGTTTGTTTCTGCTCCTCGTTCCACACACTGGGCTGCCTTACTTCATACTTTGCGCTACCTTCATGGCACTTTGTTGCAATGTCTATTGTTATCTGCCTTTTCGAACTTGACTCTTCGTACCTATGCTGATGCTGATTGGGCCGGTGACGTCTCTAATCGCAAATCCACTTTTAGTCTTTGTGTTTTTCTCAGAGATTCTCTCATATGTTGGAAGAGTAAGAAACAGTCTGTTGTTGCTCGTTCCACTGCTGAGGTTGAATATCGTGCCATGGCTCATGCTACTTCCGAGATCGTTTGGCTTCGATGGCTTCTTTCTGATATGGGTGTCTCTCTTTCTGCTCTGACTCCATTATATTGTGATAATCAAAGTGCTATCCAGATTGCCCATAATTCAGTCTTCCATGAGTGGACTAAGTATGTTGAAATAGATTGTCACTTTGTCAGACAGCATCTTCAGGCTGGCACTCTTACTCTTCCTTTTGTTCCCTCCTCTCTTCAGTTGGCCGATTTTTTTACGAAGACTCACACTGTTGCTCGTTTCCGTTTTCTTCTTGGCAAACTTTCGATGCTTTCTGCGCTTGCATCCTCAGTTTGAGAAGGGGTGTGTGAATTGTATTGTATTGTATTTATATTTTATATTATCCATTAAGGGTAATTTAGTCTTCTAGGTTATTAGGGTTTAGTCTATGTGATTATATAGCTGTTCTTTGCTTTGGTTTTGATTTGTATCGAATAAACAAAGTTCCTCTTCTTTGTTCATAGACCAGTGGCTGTGATTGCTTTTGGTACCACGGGAGTTGTGATGTTATAATGCAAATTGTTTTCAACATCTACAAAACCCTCCAAGACCTTAACCACCACCGACATTGAAGGCCTCCTAGAAAGATCACTTTGTAAACACCACATAGTAACACGTATCATCTCCACGACTTCTGCTCTATGTGTCTGCATGTCATCATTGTATTTATCAACGATATCCAAAAGTTTTTCCTCTTTTGCTTTCCTTTTAAATAGGCTTAGTAAATACATATCTTCCTCAGGCTGAGACCTATCCAAAATTTTCTACCCACACAACATTTCCAAGAGCATGACACCAAAGCTATAGACATCTACTTTCTCAGTGATAATTGAGCTCAACCATTCAGGAGCCAAATAGCCAGGTGTTCCCTTCATCATTGTTATAACTTGGCTTTGGTCCTTATTAATTAGTTTTGACAATCCAAAATCAGAAATTTTCGCATTAAAGTGTTCATCTAAGAGGATGTTTTGGGGTTTGATATCCAGGTCAAATATTTTCTACCTACATTCCTCATGGAGACAGGTTAGTCCCTTAGCTATATCCATGATGATATTTTTCCTGGATTGCCACCCAAGTGTTAGCTCTTGGTGCCTTTGAAAGATCCATTGGACATGTACTCATAAACTAAAAGCCGATATGACTTTTCAGCACAAAATCCAACCAATCTCACCAAATTGACATGGTTAATGTTGCCTATTGTCTCAACTTCAGCTAAGAATGACTTCTTAACATGACCAAAACCATTGAGATGCTTCACTGCCACTTTGGTACCATCGCTTAATGTCCCATGAAACACCGTCCCAAATCCTCCTTTCCCAAGCTAGTAGGACTCCCTGGTACTTGAAACATCGTTGAAATTGCTTGTCATGACTCTCAATTCTTCATAAGAAAATCTAGTAGGACTCTCTGGTACTTGATTGATGAAGAAGTCATCAATCATCAAGTTCCTCAGATTCTCGTTTCTTCGTTAGTAGGAAAAGGCAAGAGGTAACCACAAAAAATACACCAAAGAAAGTTCCGAGACTGGAACCCAGCATGATTGTGACTTGCCTTGATTTCTTTAAAGGAGAATTTGTTGGTGCAGTCGAAGATTTTTGCACTTTAAGAAATACGGTAACATTCTCAACCCTTTCCTCATTATTTATCGGAGAAAAGACTTCAGACAATAATAAGCAACCTTTCCTTGAATCATATGCAAACAAAGCAGCTTTGCATGAACAGTTTTTCAAGCAACTCTTCTTGCAATCCTCTAAATCTATTTTTTCATCGAGGAAACTGTTTTTGTCTGTGTATCTTAAGTTGAAGTTAAAGTAACTAGTATTCTTAAGCTCCAAAAGAGTGTGATATTGAGAATGGCTACAAGAAATGGGTGTAACAAGGGAACATCCAAGGTTGGGTTGCCTATAACTTATTTGCCTGAAAGTACTTGTTTCACTGTTGGCATCGTCAGCACAGGCACACTTCCCATCTGAAGAACAAATACCGTAATTGCCGCAGACCATGGGTGAGAGGGTAATTTATAAATAAATATTGGCCGAGCTACGATCCTTTAGTCTCTGTTATGGGTCAGACTAAAGGCCGAGTTATGGGCTTCGAGTAGCTCGATTCCATGTTGTATGAAAGCTGGGCAGAGGTACTTTGGATCGAGCTACCTGAATAAGTGGGCTTGGTGGTTAGCTGAGGTATTAATGAGAAAGGAGGCCGGGCTAGGTATAGCTCGGCCGAATGCTATCTACGTCATTACTTGAGTGTATGACCGAGGTAATATAGCTCGGTTAGGTCGCAGCAACCTAAATAAAGGAGGTAGCCATCTTACTTGGTTGGTGGAAAGCAGAGTGTTATTATAATAGACACTCTTCATTGAGCTTGAGACTCCTAGGAGGGCTCTGCTAAGGAGAGTAGAGTCCTACTAGGATTGTGCAAACCATCTCACTTGGTTGGTAGTGAGTAGGGTGAATGATTCCTAGGAGGACTCTTTTAAGGAAGAGTTAGAATCCTACTAGAATTGTGCCAAGTAGAATCTATAAAAGCTCATGACCAGACCTATGTAGAGGTATCCCAATTCTTACTTTAGAATACACAGAGCTTTTGTGTTTATTGTCTATTTGCTGACTTAGGCATCGGAGGGGTTTCCGGCACACACCTGTTGGTTAGCTCACGTTTGTGTTTTTAGGTAGTAAAGCGACGACGTTTGGAGGAGTGCAAACTTGATCAACAGGATTATATGAGAAGATTATTTCTATGCTCGTACAATTGGCGTCGTCTGTGGGAAAACCATAAAGAACAAAACCTTTTGATCAAGTTTTTCTCCTTAGTCAAAATCAATGGTGCACGACGAAGATTTGTCGCAATCTGCTATTGATGGGCAAGCCCCGAAGGGAGGTGGGAGGCGCGAAGGTTTACCTTCTATCCCACCCATGGCAGAATTAGAGCCCCAGCAACGAAACTCCTGGAGGGACACATGGGAGAGACAGGATGCCAGTCCCCGTCGCTCTTAAAGTCCTGAAAGAAGGAGGCAGAGGTTGGATCCTCAAGTTCTGGAGGATCGTGTGAGGGAGCAAGACGAGATGATACGAAGGATGGCGGCGGACATGGAGACGATGAAGCGCCAGATAAAAGGCAAAGGGGTGGCGACAAAAGAGGGGCACAAAGGCAACACACTCTCTTACCATTCAGAAGATGGTGGCAAACAAGCCATGCCATCCCAAGCTGAAAGTAAAAGCCTAAGGACAAGCAACACTCAATCAAGGACTTCCAGGACTTATTTCTCCATGTCTGAGAGAATGAGGACTGAGAGGTCGTATACGGAGGGAAGTAACTATTACCCCTCACACATGCACCAGACGACATCTAGGCATATGGAGTTGCCTAGGTCAGCAGACTTACGGACGGTGCTCGAGGAGAGGGCCCGATGGAAGGAGGACACCAGGGCTTGCGACCCAAGTAGATTTTCAGCCCTACAGTGGTTGGCCCCTAGGAGGCATGGGAGTGTCGAGGTAGGGATGCCAATGCCACGCCTTGCTTACGAACCAGCAGACAAAGTATTAGCAAGGTTACAGAGCTCGCCGTTCATTCCGGCAATTGAGAATGCACTACTACCTTCAGGCTTCCATCAGCCCAAATTCACCACCTATGAAGGGAAGACAGACCCCTACATGCACTTAAGCCACTTTCGCCAAGTTATGGCAGTATACCGGCGGAACGAGGCCCTAATGTGTATCCTGTTTCCATCTAGCCTTGGCGACCTAGGTCTAACCTGGTTCGAAAGACTGCCAGAAGGCAGCATAGCCTCATGGGCACAGTTGGCAAAAGCGTTTGTGACCAGGTTCAGAACAAATACCAAGACGCCAGTGGAGATCAACCAACTACTCTCCATTGACATGGGTGAAAAAGAAACATTAAGGTCTTACAACAATCGGTATTGGGAGACTTTTAATCAGATTGGAGATTGCTCCACAAACCTATCTATTGTACAGTACAAACAAGGTCTGCCAGTGGGTCATAGGTTGAGAGATTCAATGACAATGACGCCGCCTCTTACTATGGAAGCCCTGATGGAAAGAGTGCACCAACACATCTTGGTAGAGGAAGATGGGATTTGCACCTAAACGGAGTCCGACATAATAGCGAGGACGGATGAAACACCCTCGGCAAAAGTTAACACGGTCGACAAGAAGGACCAACCAAGTAAAAAATCTTTGCCCAACTGGGGGCAAAGTCGGTTGGCAAGATTGACTAACTCTTTTTAACAAGTCGGGGGCAATAAAAAAAGTTGGCAGGTTTGACCAACACTTTTTTTATTCTTCAGCCGAGATAAGGATCTGGGCTGAAGAAGATTGGCTGGATTAGCCAAGCTTTTAGCTCTCTTTAGCCGAGATAAGGATCTGGGCTGAAGAAGATTGGCTGGATTAGCCAAACTTTTAGCTCTTTTCAGCCGAGATAAGGATCTGGGCTGAAGAAGATTGGCTGGATTAGCCAAACTTTTAGCTTTCTTCAGCCGAGATAAGGATCTGGGCTGAAGAAGATTGGTTGGATTAGCCAAACTTTTAGCTCTCTTTAGCCGAGATATGGATCTGGCTGAAGATGATTGGCTGGATTAGCCAAACTTTTAACTCTCTTTAGCCGAGATAAGGATCTAGGCTGAAAAAGATTGGCTGGATTAGCCAAGCTCTTTTCAGCCGAGATAAGGATCTAGGCTGAAGATGATTGGCAGGATTAGCCAAACTTTTAGCTCTCTTCAGCAGAAATAGTCGAGATAAGGATCTAGGCTGAAGAAAGGTTGGCAGGAATAACCAACATTTAGCTATTTTTCAGCCGAGATAAGGATCTAGGCTGAAGAAAGTTGGCAGGTATGACCAACATTTAGTTCTCTTCAGTTGGGATAAGGTTCTGGGCCGAAGAAAGTTGGCAGGGTCAACACATAGCAAGGTTAGCAGATTACAAATTTTCTGGACCGAGATGGCTGTCTCGGCCAAAAAAGTTCAAGACATGCCAATTAAAGTTGAAAGACAAACACAAGCAGGATATGAACTGTACAAAAAGATTGGAAAATAGCAGATTTCATTCCATTCCATTTGAAAAAATGAGCATTACAGAGGTAGGGGCAGGTTTTAGAAGCACGAAGAGTGAGAGAAGATGAACAGTGGAGTGTTTGGTTCAAAAAGAAGGGTTTTTGTTTAAAACACAAAAATGGGCGGGACTGTTCAAAACTTTCGAGGTACAACGACGGCTGTGACAGTTGTACTTGACCAGTGGAAACGAGCCACGTGTCCAGGGAAATAGATAACGATTCAGACGTGCTTGGGAAGCAGAACGACGTGCAGAGCAGCTGACAAGACGTTTCTGGACCGGCCAAATCGGTAGCTCGGTAGAAGGTGAACTCAGTTGGCTTGAATGTTTTAGCTCGGCTGGAGAAGAATAATCCCAAATCATGCTTTGTAGATGGAATTAAGGGGCAATTGAGAGGGTAATTTATAAATAAATATTGGCCGAGCTACAATCCTTTAGTCTCTGTTATGGGCCGGACTAAAGGCCAAGGTATGGGCTTCGAGTAGCTCAGTCCCATGTTGTATGAAAGTTGGGCAGAGGTACTTTGGACCGAGCTACCTGAATAAGTGGCCTTGGTGGTTAGCCGAGATATTAGTGAGAAAGGAGGCCGGGCTTGGTATAGCTCGGCCGAATGCTATCTACGTCATTACTTGAATGTATGACCGAGGTAATATAGCTCAGTTAGGTCGCAGCAGCCTAAATAAATGAGGTAACCATCTTACTTGGTTGGTGGAAAGCAGAGTGTTATTATAATAGACACTCTTCATTGAGCTTGAGACTCCTAGGAGGACTCTGCTAAAGAAAGTAGAGTCCTACTAGGATTGTGCAACCATCTCACTTGGTTGGTAGTGAGTAGGGTGAATGATTCCTAGGAGGACTCTTTTAAGGAAGAGTTGGAATCCTACTAGAATTGTGCCAAGCAAAATCTATAAAAGCTCATGACCAGACCTATGTAGAGGTATCCCAATTCTTACTCTAGAATACACAGAACTTTTGTGTCTATTGTCTATTTGTTGACTTAGGCATCGGAGGGGTTTTCAGCACACACCCGTCGGTTAGCTCGCGTTTGTGTTTTTAGGTAGTAAAGCGATGATGTTTGGAGGAGTGCAAACTTGATCAACAGGATTATACGAGAATATTATTTATGTGCTCATACAATGGGATACCCACAATCACCAATACCAGATGTCAGCAGATCTACCACCGCCACATTCAAATTCAATCCTCCCGACTCATAAACCTTCAAATGCCCATCAGGATCCAACCTTATGAATTGACTTGATGATGATGATGCAAGAGGGATTTTCTGCCCGTTGAAGCTTCCATTCTCGTATTTGACATCATTCATGAAACATAATGGAGATTGAAAATAGGGCAAGGGTGGATTGGATTCTACATAACCCAATAGACAGTTATCTTGAACTGTAAGAAAATACAAACCTGGAGTCGAGTTTGATGAGGATGTGCTGGAGGTGAGCTTCCAGAAACAAAGTCCGCCAACAAGTAAGGAGTCATTGGTGATCAAATAACCGCCAAACCGTTGCATCGCTTTACATCAAAGTGAACAAGGTTTCGGATTCGGTGAAATTCAAGCCAATGACAGACTTTCACGATGTGTTGGTAGACCATACGAAAGTGCCATCGGCATCTCGCTATATCAAATCTCCATTTCCAGTGAGTTGTAAGGTGGCATTAATTTGAACAGATGATCCCGATTGGCGGACCAAACTAGTTATGAACTTGCGGGTCATTTATCATGGACGATAGTTGAAATAATTCTTCCATGGGAAGATTACAACACCAAAGAGGCATGCATTAATGTCAGGCAATAGAAGCCACACATCAAACATGAGTCTGGATCCATTGAAGATGGGTGTCAATTTTAAGATAACTTCATTGGAATTAATTAAAATTGAGGGGTGTTGATCCAAGAAGTAGATAAGTTCGCCATTGGACATAGAGTTGGAGTTGGAGATGGAGATGGAGGTTGGGCATTGTCCAAAGGTGCATAGGTTATGAAAAAGGTGATAGCGGAAGAAGATAATAATAAATAGAGCAACACGTAAAGATGGTCTATCCCTTAATGCTTTCTTCTTCTTCATCAGTTGGTTTTAGTTTTGGTTTTTGCAAATGCAAAAGGGGAAGACGGTTGAAGACGAAAGGTGAGATGCAAACTCCAGATTTTGTGTCCAAAAAAAGAAAAAAAAAATATGGAGTACACAAGCTAATCTTTAGCATAATAATAGATTGAAATCAATGATCAAGATTTGAACTCATGATCTGAAGATTATTAAGTTAAGTTTTAACATTGAATTAATGATCACCTATGTAATATAAATAATAAACAATTATAAATTTTTAAATGAATCAGTGATCAACAATCTATTATTATAATATCAGAGCATATAATAGATTGAAATCTTATTTATATCGCCTAACACGTTTTTGTTTTTTTTTATTTTTGTTTTTGTTTCATGGGTAAACACAAATTTTGTTGGCTATATCTATGCACACAATTTTTTTCCCTGCGGAGCCATTAAGGCACCATGGAGCCCCCATTTTCATTTTTATTTTATTTTTTATTATATATACATATATTTTATTAAAAAAATAAAAATTCCCCTCTTAGCCTTTTAGTTTATCAAAGAAAAGATGTATCAAAACATGTTTTGGTGTCATTTTTTCAAACTAATAATTTTATGATATATATTTTTATCATATTTTGTATTTCATTTTAAATGGTTATCATCATTTTATCGATTTAATGAGTTCTACCACATAGATAGGTTATCATATTGTGTGGCACGGATAGAGAAATTACAATGAGATTTAATTATCTTGACTTTGCAATTTTGTGTATTAAAAGCAAAATTGTATTAAAATTTAGGTTTAAATCAATGTTAAAATGATTTTCAAATTTTAAAATAGCATCAAATTTTGATTATAGTAAAGTTAAAAAATTAAATTAAATTTCTTTTGTTCATATTTTGTTAAGGCAAAATAATGGAAAAATTCTATTTCCACACACTACTCTCTCTCTTTCCACACACTTAAATGATTTTTTTTATTACATTTTTGTCTTAAAATTAAATTACCAAAATATCCCTTTCCCAAAACCCTAACTCTAACTCTCTCAAACTATCTTTGTGAATTTGTGATCCATCTCATAATTTATTATTATTATTATTATTTTATTTTTCTCATTCAATCTCACTTTCTTCTTTTTTGACTTTGTGCCTCATCATTTCTAGCTAACAAACATATTCTGGTAGCAGTCTTTTCGTTTTCTATTTACTCCATGACGTATTTCACTTTGAGAATTATCTAAACTGTTGCAAATTTTTTACCTTTCATTGCTTTGCTAGTTTTTCATTTTTCATTTTTAATTTAATTTTTTTTTTAAATTTTATCTTTCACCTCCAATCACTATTTTGTTCATGTTAGTCATATCTTTTAATACAATTGAATCTTCCTTTCAAAACCCAGATGATGCCATAACTAAATATTTGACATTTGGTAATCCCAATTCTTGCTGTGAGAAGTTTGAGAACTTGCTTGCTCATGGTCTCATTGATCGGCAGTTGGAACAAAAAGAAGAAAAATCAAAGCAACAATTTTGATTCTTGAATGGTTATGCAGATTTCAATTTGTTTCAACTGTAAGAGGTATTGCCAATTTGCATAGATGTAAACAAAAACAATGCTTATGTCATCTGCAGATGATGAAACTCAATATCAGTTAGCTTGAAAAAATAAAAGCGGTGGTGGCTTGTTAGGGTTAGGGTTTGGAGGATGAAGATGGTAAGGGTATTTTTGGTATGGGGGGATGTGTATTAAGTGAAAGTTGATAATTTAAAGGGGTACTTACCAATTAGTCCTATTAACTAGACTTATTTACCTACAGGTCCTAACTAATAAATTTAACACTATAAAAATAAGAGAGTGATAAATTTATTACTAAAAATTTATTCATAAAAACAAAGAGACTGATAAATTTATCTTTATCACTTAATAAATTTATCAATAGGACTTAATGGGTAATAAGTCTCCAAAGTAGGACCTATTGGTAGTTTATCCTAATTTGAATTTATTTAGTGTGTGTATTGAGAAAAGATGTGAAAAGAGAGGAAATAGTGTGTGGAAATGGAATTTCCCAAAATAATGTTTATTTTTCATGAAGAAACTCATTGTATAATCTTACACTTTTAACCCTTATATTTTGACTCAAATTTCACTTTTGTCCCTATAATTTCAAATTGAACAATTTTGCCCATGCACTTTATATCCAGTTACAATTTAGTCATTCCGTCCACATCTTCATTTATGTGTACACTTTAAGAAACTGACAAGTGTTTCAAAAATCATTAGTTTTAACCTTCAAATTTTCTAACAGTAATATATATGATTTATTGTATAAAATTTATCCCAACATAACAAAGCAGATGACAGCAATGGAGTGAGTAGCAGAGCACTGCCAACGACTTCTAGATTTTTCCATAAAGGATTTTGAATACCATGACACCATGCCCTTGCTTCTCAATAAAACCTTTTTTTTTTTTTTTAATAACTTATTTAAACTATTGTTTTCTAACTTATTTAAACTACTTTTGTCTCATAAGTTATATGTGGAAATTGTACCAAACACTCTTATAAAAACTTTCAACATAAAAAAGAGAGAGCTATAAACAGCACCATAAGCTGCACCAATCAGCGGGATTCATAAACAAAAAATCGGTGATTTCTTGTCACAATGTTCCACCAATCTTAACAAGTTCAGATGGTGAGTGCTGCCTTAGAAGAGAGTTCCTCTAAAGGCCAATATCCTTATCATCCTTGCCAAAGTTTCCTTTTGAAGTCATATCACCAATGACTTTGAGCTCAATCCCAAGAGAATCTCATGGGCATTCCCGAAATTTTGATCTAAATAATCCTCCTCTCACTTTCATCTTCCTCCTTTCTTCCTTGAAAAAGAAAAACACATACGTAAACTATTTATGATACATAGATCGGGAAAAATGCTCCAAGGTCGATACCGCTTTGATTATAAATCTGATTGTTGACTTAAACTGCACTTTATATTGCCTTCATTGAGATCATCTATGTTAGTATATATAGAGCGTTTTCCACTTGAATTTTAATTGGACACTTCACTTAAACAAAACAGAGCAGCCTTGCAAGAGCAGTTACTTAAACAAGTTGCTTGTAACTACTCTTCATGTCTGTGTATTCATAGTATTTGACCTGTCAGCCTTGACATTGAAGTAGGTAACATTGTTCAGCTCTACGAGCTTGTGATATTTTGAAGCTTTTCAGGACAAGGGAGTAATTTTAGAACATCCAAGATTATGATGCTTATCATTTATCTGCTTAAAATAGGGCTAGTGCAATCCACACTTGCCACGCTATGGTACCATATCTACTGCAAATTAGTAGTGGTTCAAAAGGTATGCAACTTAGACACTCGATTAGACACTCTGAGTAAGAGAGGGCCCTAATTACTATATATTCACTACACAATATATATACATAAAAGACCTTTTAGTCAAAATAATTCTCAAAAAAATCTCTCTGGAAACAAATAAAAATGATTAAATATTAAATTATCAAACAAGAATACCACTTCATTAGTTATCTTAGACTATCGGCCAAATCATATAGATAGAAATACAAAATGGACATTTACATTACACCTCTTGCATTTTCTTACTCAAGACCACAAAAAAAAAAAAAAAAAAAAAAAAAAAAAAAAATTAGTCCTCAATTATCTTGACTGCAAAGGTTAGGAACATTGTTATGAATTTTAAATAAAATTTATAATAAAAAACTTCATTGTATAAAAAAATTATAAAAGGCTCAAATTACATTTTTTTGCCTTGCCCTCAAATAGGCTTGCCTGAGCAACTCAGGTGTCCGTCCCCATATGGTCTGATTTTGGTCAACACTAATTATAAAGAGAGCAAAACTTCCACTAGGAAGCATAGCATAATTCGCGATGTACTTCCAGAAATAAAGATATATGTGGAATACGATTTGGGGGGTCAGTGGCTTAGGGAAGTGTCTTCCAAAACAAATTATCTGCTTTGGAGCAAGAGGACTCCCAAGAGGCTCGCAGTTTCATGCCATAGACAAACTGTGTGCCAATGAATCCTCAAAGAAGGACAGGTGCCAATCTACACTTCATTGGAATTAATGAAAGTTGAGGGGCTGTTGATCCATGTAGTGAACAGTTTAGCGGTTGAATGCTCAACAGGCTGCACATTGATAAAATGCGCAAAATCAATGTAAAATGCAATAGCAAGAAAAATAGCAACACAACTTTCAGTTTATCCATTTGCTGTTATAGATTAGTAGGTTCCGGGAAAGCAAGGGGAAAAGCATGTCAAGTAGAATGTGAATTTTTTTGTTCATCATGTCACACTCTTTTTGTTTTCCCAGTCAAGCTCAAGGTGAGAAAAAAAAATGCACATTTGGCAGACTAACAGACGTAAAAAATGTTTTCTTTCCAAGCAATTCAAGAACATTTCCCATCAACCAAATTAATTAGTCATAAAATGGCTCTGAATTTGTCCAAAATATAAGCTAGATTTGTTCCTTCTTCAAACTTAATTTACTATTTATTCACACATCTTTTAGAGAATAAAGTTTGAATGGTAACCCACTAATTAATGTTCTCTTGTTTTACTTGAATCATGAGAAACTCACATACTCTCACAAAATATCTATCTTCTTCCCCCTCACTACAAAACTTGAGAATGTTTGAATTAAAACTATGGGAAATCTAATACTGCTCAATACATTCATGAAGTTCTATATGTTCGCTGGCAATGATGATGGAAGAACTTGAAGAAAGATAAAAAGGAAGAATATTGAAAGAACCGTGGAAGAAGACACTTCCTAAAACACCATTAATCCTAGAATCGTAGGGTGTGATTTGCACAAATAAAAATCTTAGATTATAGTTCACTAAATATTGGGCTTCAGAGGATCTGGGTGTGTGAACATGCAATTTTACCGTGGCCTTTGACCAAATTAAGCAGAAATAACCACAAAACCAGCTTATAAGATTTACTAGTGAAATTTGTACAAGACTTCTAATTAAGAATGGTGTGAACAGGGAATTTTACAAAGCCTTCATGGCATGTTTGGACAACTTCTTCCCTTGTATTGCAATGTTTCTAGAGTAAATCGAAATCCTAAAACATTCAGTCCAAGAAAGAAAAAAGAAAAAAAGAGAGAGAAAGAAATAGAAAAAATTTAAACAATCAACTGTAATTTGTTTGTAGTCTACTTTCTTTACCTCAGTTCTAATAAAGCTGATTGGAAATAAAGGAGTAGCAGCACCAATGTCATCCTCTCGGTGACCAGCAACTGTGATTGCTCTTGGTACCACAGCGGTTGTGAAGCTATAATCCAAATTGCTTCCAACATCTACAGAACCCTCCAAGACCTTAACCATCACCGACATGGAAGGCCTAATGGAAAAATCACTTGTAGACACCACAAAGGAACCCTCATCATCTCCACAACTTTTGCTCTATGTGTCTGCATGTCATCATTGTATTTATCTACAATATCCAGAAGTCGTTTCTCTTCTGCTTTCCTCTTAAACAGAGCTAGTAAATGCATATCTTCCTAGGCTGAAACCTATCCAAATTTTTGGGCCCACACAACATTTCTAAGACCACCACACCAAAGCTATAGACATCTACTTTCTCAGTGATAATTGAGCTCAACCATTTGAGAGCCTAATAACCTGGTGTTCCCCTCATCATTGTTACAATTTGGCTTTGGTCCTTATCAATTAGATTTGACAATCCAAAATCAGAAATTTTCGCATTAAAGTATTCATTTAAGAGGATGTTTTGGGGTTTGATATCCAAGTGAAAACATAGTATAAACTGAAGGAAGCTCTACAAGTTCCTTCACTACAAGTTCACAAACAAATCAACAATATTTCAACATACTTGAAGGAAAATTTACAAACAACAATCAACAAACTCAATGAAGCTGCTTTCGGTCTTGTTCGAAGAATTGATTCATAATCAATTGACCTGTTTTTCACCTTCTGCTTTGTTGTGCTTTGAAGAATTATATATAGTTTTGCAACGAGTCAAGATTTTGATTGAAGATCGTTCTAGCAGAAGCAAGATGGGGCTTCTCATGCAAACCAAATCGATTTCCAATATTGTTCACAAACTTACAGTTGATTTATCGACTTTGCTAGATATTTTTCCTGTGAAGGATATGAATTTGAATGAAGATGTTGAAGAATTAGTTTCTCTTATCAAAAAACAATATTCGATGATGAAGACAATTTTAGATCCTTCTGATGATAATCTCATGAGTGAAGTATTGAAAATTCTTGACGGGGTTCCCAAATAAGATCTTCCCAATGGACATCTCAAGCTTCACCCAAATCAACACAACTCACTAGCTGCTCGACGTGAACACCTTCGTCAGGAATTTCCTCTATCTCATTTCTCTCTCTCTGTAACGTATATATGGGAGGGCAAGATTGTCCAAAAGGAAAAAAAATGTTTATGTGTCCTCCATCAAGTATGGTCCTCCAGGTAAGGGGGTTTATGGGAAATTCTATTTCCACACACCTACTTACCTCTTTGTACACACTTAATGATTTATTTTTTTATTACAATTTTGTCCTAAAATAAAATTACTGAAGTGTCCTTATCTTCTCCACCAAAACCCTAATTTCTTAACCCTAACCTTAGGAGGCTCAAAACGTTTTGTGCTTTGCTTAGCAAGTTTGCTCTCCGGCCTAGAATTTGCTTAAACTTCAGATTTTGAGCCACCATTTTCATCTCTTGACATAGATATTTTCACTCATTTGCCATTTGAATTCTTCTGCCCAGAAAGAAAACAAAACCAATTCAGAGTTGACACCCCTGATTTTGATAAAGTGTATTATAGTTGGACTGAAAAATTCCCAATTTTTTGACAGAAAAATATTTGGGAAAATAGCATAACAAGTTATTCCTGGAACAAAGGTTTAAAAAGCACAAAAAATAATTAGTAGATAGAAATTTGCATAAGACGTCTTAATTTCCATGAGCCAAGGAAGAACTAAATAGATTAACAAACATAAAAATAAAAGGATATATATGTATACTATGTGTTTGTATATGTGTCTGTGTAAGGTTTTGATGTTAAAAGTTTGAATTTTTTTTAGTCTAGAGAATTACTAGCGGAGGGTAGAGGGAATGGCAGAGGCGGCGACAGCGGTAGAAGGGGGTTGAAAAGGGGTAACTTAGAGCCGCTGCCGTCGTCGATGCACAGTCATTGATGGCAATAGGCGATGGGTGACAATGGGTGTTGGTTTAGGGTTTCAATGTTAAAGAAAGGGATATTTTTGACAGAAAGGATTGTGAAATGAGTAAAATTATAAAATTTAAAATTAGTTGGTGTGTGTATTGAGAGATGATGTGGAGTGAGATATTTTGGTGTGTGGAAATAGAATTACTCGGGGTTTATGAAGGAAAAATTTATGGACTGTCCTTTTCACCAACGAAGGGCCAATAGAGGGGGTTTTTTTCCAAATTTTCCAAAAAAAAAAAAGGAAAAAATACATAATATTGTGGTGTCAATTAATGAGCGAAAATATGACACCACATAATCTTGACGGCATGATGTACCCTATCTAAAATAGGCTTCCAAGGATAATATTGAATACCGTCAAAAATAAAGGTGAAGATGTCTTTAACACATTGACTAGAGGTTCTAAATATATTGCAAAATTGCATGAATCTTGAGAAAGAAACTTATCAAGTTACAAAATATAGTACACCCTGGCTTTTCAAGATCACTTTAAGATTTGAATTTTGAAATGTAAGTTTTAAACTGTAAAGGGTCCAAAATGAACAGTAATAATAATATCACTAAGAGAGGCAAAGCTATGTCAATAATCTGGGTTGACCGGAGTGTGGATAGCCAGGTGAGAGCAGAGCAAGTGATCCAAAAAAAGGAAATGGCAATGCAATAAAAAAATAGGCAACATATCCCCCCAATCTCGAAAACATTCTCTTTTAAACCTTGGGAATTGGGCCTTATTTATAGCTTTTTTCTTGATATTGGAATATACCAAGTGACCAAATAGTGCGACGACACGTTGCATCATATTGCGTCCTGAACCTCCAGGCCTTGGTAGACACATGTCCTTTGACATGTACTATTTGTTTGGCACAAAGTCTAAACAAGTGCCATTGTACTATCTGTTTGGCATGAGCCTCAATATATACCTCTTTGGTACGAACCTCAGCAGATGTCCTAGTTGCCGCGACACCTGCCTTCTTAGTTATGTTTCCTCTTAAGACTTACGACCTACTATCAACCATACTGATGTCTACCTCAGCAACTCCTCCACCCTTAGCCACCTAACCACAAACTCCCTAGTTTCCCAGAATACGGGCCACAGCAAGGGTTGTGCCTTGTACCAAGCCCAAGGGGACTTCCTTTGTCCTGCCTGTACAACCAAGATAGGTCCCTAACCTGGGTATATAGAAATGGAGTCTCTTATTTTCGAGCTACCCTGCTTCATCTTCACGGGATTGCCATGGTGTACTGGAATCCTTGGTGCCTGTTATCAGCTCCAACCAGTAAGCGTTAGGCCTTGCTATTAGCGCCAAACTATATGTGCTTCGGGTCTCCTATCAACCGTTGGCTATTGGTGCCTTGGTGCCTGTTATCAGTGCCAAGTGTCTGTGTGTTATCTTGTATGGAAGAGGCCTATCTCGAAGGTTGTTGTGCCTTAGAAGATAGTTGCAGAGGTTGGAGTTGCCACGGCTCCCCTTCCCTTAACATGGACAAAGGTGGCGCCATTGGTCTACCTCAGCAACTAAACCTCGGCATGTAACGCCCCGAAATAATTGACAATAAAACCATCGATTTACATTAATAAATAACATTAAGATTTTGAATATACATCTATTCATTCATGTGATTCCATACTAAAATAATACATGCAATTATAAATTCATAAGTCCTACCCTGAATCTATAGCATGTACCACAATAAGAGACTTAAATCAAAATATAAACAAATAATTAAATGCCCTAAAGGCTACAACTTTCCAAGACAATGCTTGGTTACAACAAAAGTGAGTCCAAGCTCAATACAATTAAAGCCCTAGGTTTGTACAAAAATAAATAGAACAAAAAAACAAAACAAGCCTTCAACTCCAAGTCCTCCCAAGTCATGTTCTTGGCGGAAGCATATCATCAGCACCTGAAAAATGGACTTTCCCACATAGGGTGAGCCCAGTAGAGATAGTACAACACAATATATGAATCTTAACAAAGCCATAAGGTGAATGCATATGCAATGCTCGTGCCAAAACATTTTACATCTCTTTCCAAAACCATGCAATGCCATGTTTATATCAAAATTATGAAATAATTTCCTTTACAATAGAAAATAAGGCAGTGAATCACAACTCTGGAAATCTCTAGGTACGTGTCTGCAAGTAGACTATACAAGTACTATCAATTGTCATTTTTATAGGTATTAACCGGAAGGCTTGACACTTAACCGCACGGGTTTCTGGACTTTCACCAAGGACACACGGGCTAACATAATAGTATAACTACACCCCTACCTAGATTCACCATAGTATTCACCCATTTTTCTCAAAACAATAAACATTTTCAAAGTATTAAATATGCAACAATACTCAATGCAAAATTAGTTTCAATTCACTTAATTCTCATGCAATTTCTACAATAATCATAACTATCTTCCACCGATAGCTCAAAACATGTATATCTAAACAGATAAATAAATTTTCAATAAAGATATACTTTCCAAAATTTCAAGATGGGAGTGATAATTCATATCCAACTCCGCCATCCTCATCAACATCCATCCAATTTTGCAAAACCATCATCAACTCCATTTCTCTTTACAAAACCAACATTTGAGATTTTAGGACAAAACCCCATTTTCTTTATAAATCAATTCCAAGAATAAAATCCACCATTTCATCACATTCCAACTATATTTCCAATCCCACAAAAGACAAATAACTATGCTAAAAATTATATAAAAGTGTAGAACCGTCCCTACCTCGAGTTCGAGAAGCAACCAAAGAGAAGTCGAAAATCAACGACAATGAAAAGTAGAATTTTTTTGATTAAAACGTAGCCCAACTTCGCTCTACACAAAAGCCTTAAGGAGTAGGGGTAGGAGATGTGTGTAGCTAGATTTAAAAAGGTGAAAATGGCGTTTGGAGCAATTTGGGAGATGAAAGAGATGAAAAATAGATATTTTCGGGTTGCACAGGTTTATATAGGCTGAAGGCCATCGTAGACGCGAACTAGAGCTCGCAGGCGTGAGCTACCCAACTAGCTTCATCGCGGGGTCAACCCACATGGTTGCAAGCGTGACCATGTTATTCGTGCCCCCCCTGCGGCTTGCTCGCGGCCCACGCACTTTTTCCCCATACATGGACCTGAAGGTGCATTTTGATGGCGGCCTTCCGCGGGCGCGACCAGCTAAATCAGAAAAATGTTGCAGTCTGTTCCTGTGAGCAATGTAGGGCTTCTCATGCCCACCAAGCAGAAAGTAAAGTACAAAACGGAAAGGGAAAGAGGTAAAAACACAATAGCAACGATACAAAACTGTCGGTCAAAACCCAGAACGTTATACGGCAAATAGCACCTCAACAAGTTCTCTTGGACTTTGCTCCCGACCCATTTGGCCCAATCGGGTCAGATCTGGTTCAATCCTTTGGTTGACTCACTTATCCTGAGTTTTGACCCGTGTTCATTTAATGATATTAATTTGCCTGATTGAGGTGACTGCAATAATTAAGTTAGCATTAAAGATTGCATGTGCTTTTGATTTGTACTTTAATCACATATAATAATAAAAAAATTTAAAACCAAACATCACATGACTACTGTCAAAAAAAGAATCATGGAAAGGCTGTGTGTGGTAATAAGTTGAATTAGTCAATAAATTACTAAAAGATTAAAATCATATAAAAAATTTAAAAATTCATTTTCATTCTTTTTATTTTTTGTACATTTAAAAAAACAAAAAACTAAATAGTTATTCTCAAACATTTTAATTTTTTTACTTCATATTTTAAATAAAAAATTATTAAAAAACTATTTCTTAAACCAACCCTAAGTCAGAAGTCAACCCTGGTCATGAGTTCACCATGCATGATGCAGAGATGCACATTACCAACTAATTTTTTTAAATTTTTATTAATTTTTCTTTTAATGTTGACCCATTGATTAACAAGAAGTCATGGCAACAAAACTTTTTCCAACTATGCAGTTTCTTGGATAATGCCTATCTCTACTTGCTTGTGTAATTTTCTACCCGTGTTATACACAAATTTTGTTTGAAATTTGATTCCTCTTTTTGTGTAAATTATGTGGATCTCTTGGGACATTTTAAAAAATATATAATAAGTCACATAAATTTGACATAAACAAATAATTATGTTTTTTTAAAACTTAAGGGATGTGTCCTTAATAAAATTACACGACAATGTCTATATAAGACATTAAAGTTCTTTAATTTTCAACATATTAATTTGGGTTTCATCTCTTGTTTATTTATTTATTATTTTCATATATATTTCTGATCATAAATGGTTTATTAATCTTTTTAATGTGCGCAAACGTCGGCAAGACTAATAGTAATTTGAGTTGTATCTTAGTTGTCTAGTGTCCGTTAATACATTCACATAAGTAGATAATAACTACTTTGGAAAAGTGATTATGTGTCTCTCATAATCACAAGTCAAGATTTATTTACTTTGCTTTTGATTTACATATTTACGATATAGCTATTGATTTTTTTATAGTAATATTTATGGTTTATCGTATAAAATTTCCCTCAACATTTTGTAGCAAAGCATAGATGACAGCAATGAAGTGAGTAGCGGGCAGCACTGGCCAACTGGTGGAATTAACAAGAAGTACACCCTCTTAATTTTGTCCATTCACAAAGGATTTCCAATACCATGACACCTTCCCCTTGCTTCTTCATAATAATAATTTTTTTTATAAATTTTTTAAACGCAACTTATTTAAGCTCTGTTTGTCTTATAAGTTGCAAGTAAAAACTGTACCAAACAAACATAAACTTTCAACATAAAACAGAGAGAGCTATAAACAGTGCCATAAACTGCACCAAATAGCGTCGTTCAAAAACTAGAAATCAGTGATTTCTAGACACAATGTTCCACCAATCTTACCAAGTTCAAATGGTGAGTGTTGCCTATTATCTCAACTTGTTCAGTCAAGAAAAAGACTTCTTGACATGGCCTAAGCCATCAAGATGCTTCATTGCAGCTTTATTGCCATTGCCTAGAAGAGAGTTCCTTCAAAGACCAGTATCCATATCATCCTTGCCAAAGTTTCCTTTCGAAGTTATATCAGTCAGTGACTTTGAGCTCAATCCCAAGAGAATCTCATGGCCATTCCTGCCACTTTTTGATCTAAATAATCCTTCTCAGGTTCATCACTTCCTCTTTTCTTTCTTGAAAAAGGAAAACACAGACATAAACTATATATGATACATAGACTGGGCAAAAAAAAAAAAAAATGAAAAAGAAAAGAAAAACGCTCCAAGGCTGGATACCAGTTTTATTACAAATCTGATTGTTGACTCTGCATTTTATATTGACCTTCATTGAGATCATCTCTGTTAGTATATATAGAGCATTTTCCACTTGGATTTTTATTGCACACTTCACTTGAACAAAACAGAGCAGCCTTGCAAGAGTAGTTACTTAAACATGTTGCTTGAACTACTCATCATGTTTGTGTATTCATAGTATTTGACCTGACATGGATGGATCTAGAGAGGGCGAAGGGGAGCGGTTGCACCCCCAAAAATTGTAAAAACTATGTATATTATACGGGTAACAGTAGGTAACATTGTTTAGCTCTATGAGCTTGTGACATTTTGAAGCTTTGCAGGATAAGGGAGTAATTTCAGAACATCCAAGATTATGGTGCTTATCATTTATCTTTATCAAATAGGGCAAGTGCAATCCACACTGGCCACGCTATCGTACCATATCTACTGCAAACTAGTGGTGGTTCAAGGGGTAGGCAACTTAGGCACTCTAAGTATATATTCACTACACAATATATATACATAGAAGACCTTAGAGCATCTCCAATGGTAATAAGCATTTTACCTATCTAAACATTGCTATAAAGTATACATTTTACTTTACCTATCAACTGTTTCATGTTTCTGCTTCAACCATGCTCTGTATTTTAGCTATTTATCCAAATATTATTAACTTTATAGAATGCCACATCAGCAACAAAGATGGAGGGAAATAATCCTAATGATTAAACACATTTTGCTTACCCTTAAGGCTTTTGAAGGCTACTACATGTAGCTAGTGAATATGAGTTAAGCTAAAATGCCTAATCATATGCCTAGTGCATTGGAGTTGAAAAAAGTGAGTCATATTAGGCATTTTAACTAACAAGCATTATATACCTAGTGGGTTGGAGATGCTCTTAGAGGATTTGGGTGAGTGAACATGCAATTTTACCAAGACCTTTCACTAAATTAAGCAAAAATACAACTCTTAGATAAGTTTTGTACAAATTTCAAACCACAACTAGATTGTAAGATTTACTAGTAAAATTTGTACAAGACTTAAGTTAGAATGGTGTGAACAGGGACTTTTACAAAGCCTTCATGGCATGTTTTGACAGTTTTCTTCCCTTGTAATGTAATGTTTGTAAATCGAAATCCTAAACTTATCAGTCCAAGAAAAAGAAATAGAAAAACAAAAACAAAAAAAAGGAGAGAGAAAAAGAAAAACTTTAAACTATCAACTCAAATTTGTTTGTAGTCTACTTTCTTTACCTTGGTCCTAATAAAGCTGATGCAAATAGAGAAGTAGCAGCACCAATGTGATCCTCTTGGTTACCAGCAACTGTGATTGCTCTTGGTGCAACAGGAGTTGTAAAGCTATAATCCAAATTGCTTCGAACATCTACAGAACCTTCCAAGACTTTCACCACCACCGACATAGAAGGCCTCCTGGAAAAATCACTTTGTAGACACCACACAACAACCCTCATCATCTCCACAACTTCTGCTCTATGTGTTTGCATGTCATCATTGTATTTATCAACGATATCCAAAAGTCTTTCCTCTTTTTCTTTCCTCTTAAACAAACCCAGTAGATGCATATCTTTCTCAGGTTGAGATCTATCCAAATTTTTGCGCCCACACAACATTTCCAAGACCACGACACCAAAGCTATAGACATCTACTTTTTAAGTGATAATTGGGCTCAACCATTCGGGAGCCAAATAGCCTGGTGTTCCCCTCATCATTGTTACAACTTGGCTTTGGTCCTTATCAATTAGTTTTGACAATCCAAAATCAAAAATTTTCGCATTGAAGAGTTCATCTAAGAGGATGTTTTGGGGTTTGATATCCAGGTGAAATATCTTTTGCCTACATTCTTCATGGAGATAGGTTAGTCCCTTGGCTATATCCATGATGATCTTCTTCGGATTGCCACCCAAGAGTGAGCTCACGGTGCCTTTGGAAGATCCATGTATCCAAGGATCCATTGGACATGTACTGTAAACTAGAAGCCGATATGATTTTTCAACACAAAATCCAATTAATCTCACCAAATTGACATGGTGAATGTTGCCTATTGTCTCAACTTCAGCAAAGAATGACTTCTTAACTTGACTAAAACCATTGAGACGCTTCACTGCTACGTTAGTGCCTTCAATTAATGTCCCTTGAAACACTGACCCAAATCCTCCTTCTCCAAGCTTTTTATCGAAATTGCTTGTCATGGCTCTCAACTCTTCGTAGGAGAATCTAGTAGGCATCCCCAGTACTTGATCGACAAAGAACTCAGCAAATCCTTCGGATTCTTGTTTGTTTGTGAAAAAGAAAAAGCAAAAGGCAACCATAAAAAATACACCAAAGAAAGCTCCAAGACTGGATCCCAATATGATTTTGACATGCCTTGATTTCTTTTGAGGAGAATCTGTTGGCGAAGAAGGATTAAGATACTGTGTATCCTGAGATTTGTGCACTTTAAGAAATACAGTAATGTTATCAACTGCTCCATCATTTTTTATAAGTGACAAGACTTCAGACAGTAATAAACAACCTTTCTTTGAATCATATCCCACATGATACGCAAAGAAAGCGGCTTTGCACGAACAATTTTTCAAGGAAGTCATCTTGCAATCCTCTAACTCTGTTTTTCCATCCAAGTGGTAAATGTTGTTGGATGGAAATGTGTATTTTGAGTTGAAGTTGAAGTAACTAGTATTCTTAAGCTCCAAAAGGGTGTGATATTGCGAATAGTCACAAGAAATGGGTGTAACAAGGGAACATCCGAGGTTGGGTTGCGTATAATTTGTTAGCTTGAAAGTGCTGCTGCCAGTGGCTTCCTCAAGACAACTGCACTGTCCATTTGAAGAACAGATACCGCAATTGCCACACGGCATGTGTCACGACCCGAACCCGCCCCCATGGGTTAAGGACGTAACCGGCCAGTAACCATGAGATTACCTACGGCCTCAAACCAAACCAAAAGTATTTTAACAAAGTTCGTGGGGGCTAAACGGAAGCAATTTGAAACTTTGTCCATAGAGCCGTGCTTATATGCACATCATTACATACATATGTTAATAACTCACACCAGAAAATGCAATAACATAAAATTGTGTACAAACAAGATCACTCAAATCTAAGTCAGCCAAACAAAACTACATACAAACACATTCAGAGACTTCGCCAACCTGACAAAATATAAGTACATACAAAAGGGTGAAGTCGTGTCTCGTGCGTGAGACGCAAGGGCTGACTCCTCAAAACCTTAGTTGTTCCAAACTGACTTCCCTGAGGCTGGGTCTGGACCTCTCTTGGCTCACCTACAAACACATGAATGAGCGTGAGTGAAAGCCCAGTGAATAATTTCAAATAAAGGATATACGTTGGAACAATATACATCAAACGACCTTGGGCCCAATTGCATTTCTAACTAATACATACACACATAGACATATGTAAATTAAGTAACTGAGGTTCCAAACATTTCATACGGCCTCAGGCCCAATTCATTCATGTCCATCTACTTGGCCCAATCGTTTGGCCCAATCGGCCCACATTTACATCAAACGACCTTCGCCCACATACACTTTCGTGTCAAACGGGTCTTTCGACCTTCCAAACTTTCATTTCAAACTGGCATTTAAGCCTTTCAAACTTGTCATATCAAACTTGCTCATAGGCCTTTCATATCAAACTGGCTCATAGGCCTTTCATATCAAACTGTGTCCACCATTCAAATTAATGAACTTTACAAAACTTACATAGAAGTAGCAATTGGACAACAACATATGTCAGATATTACTCACAGTGGTTGGTTTGTGGATTTGCCCTGGAGTTTGACCCTACATATCACATAACACATATGGGTCACAATTAATTCAATCCGTTCTTTAGTTCACATATTCCTCTTTAGGCTTCATTCTTATCTCTTTAATTCAATTACAATGCTCAATGCATGCCTAAGAGTGCTTGGAAGTGAAAGGGAACGGAAAATGTAATACGTAATGCATAAACAAAGTTCTGAAGAAACAGGTCCCCGCCGAGGGTCCTTTTCGGCGGACCCTTAAGGTTGCAAAGGTACTGGTTGCATCAAAATCCCGCTCGAGCGTGAACTCTGCCGCTTGAGCGGATTTCCTGTCTACATGGCTCCCCACTCGAGCGCCAACTTCCCCACTCGAGTGGACACCATGTCTGCAAGAGATGCTGGGAGCATGAAATTTACGCTCGAGCGGCGGTTTTCGCGCTTGAGCGGACTTCAAATTTCTGGGTTTTCCAGATTTAGTTCTTGAGTTCAAATTCGACTTTCCAGCCACAACACTTGCATGCAATGGCTCAAATTACACATTTACACATGTTAACATGCTACCAATACAAGATTACAACATTAGGGAACTCAATTTCAAGGATTACACACTTGCATATCTCAAAATATGTCAAACTCAACACCAACATAACAAACTCATGCATTTAAGCTCATATCTTCTCAAATTGTTCATGCATGTGATGAATTAGCCACATTCTCAACTTAGATAACACAAATGGTGATCAAAACATGAGTATCAACCCAAAACTTTATATGAATCATGTATTTCAAGCTTATACATGCTATTTCAAAACAATCTCTTGCATGCATGCATATGTCAAGCTTTAATTCCAACAAAATCAGCTCCATCTCTTTATAATCAAACCAATTCATGATCTTGACTATTAATCAAACTTGAATCCAGAATTCACAAACTAAAATCCATGAATTCACTTACTTGGAGGCTCAATTCTCTCAATCTATAGCAATTTCTTGAGTAATCTTCAAAATTTCCAAGTTGTAAGATCAAACCTCAATTGTGAGGTCTCCCTCTCTCTCTCAGCCGACCCTTTCCCTTTTTCTTTGAGTTAGATCAGCCAAGTGATTAAAACAAAGGGGCTTGAATGTATATGGCCTTTTATGTAAAGGTCCACTAACAATATAACCAATTATTTAAATAACTTGAGCACTATGTCAACATTTTAATCTAATTAATTTGACCCGAATCAATTTCCAATTAAATTTCACCGTAGGCTCTAAAAATTATGCCAATCACATTGGCGTAGTCAATTTCGAGTTTTATGGCTGATAAGGCCCTCAATTTATTTTCCAATGCAGATAATCAAACAGATATTCCTACGGTGAACAGATAGAAATTCAAAATCACATATTTTCACATAATGGAACACAAAATCATATCAAAACACATAATCACATCATATTAAGGACCAATTAACATATTACGGAATAGGGGTATTACAGCATGGGATACCCACACTCACCGCCACGAATTTGTGATGTCAGCAGGTCTGCTACCACAGTCCAATTCGAGTCTACTAATTGATACAACTTCAAATGCCCATCCGGTTCCAACCGCATGAACTGAGGTGATGATGTTGATGCAGCAGGGATTAGTTGCCCGTTGAAGCTTCCATTCTTGAATTTGACATAATTTATAAAAAATAAATATGATTCAAAATAGGGCAAGGGTGGATTGGATTCCACATAAGCCAATAGACTGTAATCCTGAACTGTATGATTAGTTATTCAATTATATTATTAAGATAATTATTTTTTATGTATTCATTTTTTTTTTTCATGCCTGAGAATATGATCCCTCCCCTTTTAATATTAAAAATTCGTCAATTTCATAAGATGTCGAATGCCTATCATATATATAATTCGATTAACATATAACCAAATATGAAAATGTGAGTTCATAAACTAACAAATCCAATCTTATACTATAATTCTACTAATCAAGCAAATCCTTAAATTACTATTACAAGAATTATTATAAGAAATATCACTGGAGAGAATCTCGGGTCCTTGTCTTTCAAATGTTTTTCACGTTCCCACACCTTTTGTTTGGTCAAAAAAATGCGCACACAATAAGTTTTGTTTACATACACAAACGATTTTAAAAACCGAAATTCTTTTGGTCTGTGCATTTTAAGTGTAAGATTACTATAAAAATATGTAATATTATTATAAAATGTGTAATTTTATTTTTGATAAATTTATTATAAAAATTCGCAACATAGCTAAAAAAATATGTAACATGATATATATAGTTTCCTGTACTTTGTAATCTCATGGAATAAATTCAAAAAATTAAGTAATTTTTTAGAATTTCATGAAAATGACCCTCCTAAATTATATAGTTGAAAAGAATGCCAGCTGTATGGGAAATCCGAAATAAGACACCTCTTTTTTCGTTTTTTTTTTTTTTTGGTCTTTAGTGATATTTTCTCAAAATTATGTCAAAATTTTTCCCCCTTGTGTAGAAGAATCTAAAAAATAAATAAAAAATCCAAAATAAGCACACAAAAAAATCTACTATTTTTTGCTATTATCATTATTATTATTCTTTTATTCTTTATTTTTTGAAATTTTTTTGTGACAATTCTCTGAATTTTTCTGTGATCATAACACAGGAATTTCTCATTCACTGTGATTTTTCTCTGTGAAATTTCTCTTCACAAAAAATTTGTTTGAATTTTGTCTGTGAATCGAAAGTTCTCTATGCTCAAAATTTCTCTGTACTAAAAATTTCTTTGTGAAAATGTTAAGGGACCTCAACTATTATGAAAATTTTGCATGTCTTTGATCTTATAAAATTTTAATATCAGGAACCTTAAACTAAAAACCTCAAAATAAATAAATTGAGTTGTTATGTGTATTTTTTATTTTTTTTAAAATATAAAAATTAAAAAAATTGTAAACTCAAATAACAAATTGTAGATTTGTTTTTAATTTTTTAAAAATATCTTTGCTTTCTTCATGTGAAATATGGTTGTATTTTTTTTCTTTTTTTATTTATTGAATTTGTTTGTGTATATTTTTGCAAACAATATCATGTATTATGAGTAAAACGAAAATGAGAGAGGTTAAAAATAAAAATACAGAAAGCATGAAATAGATAACAATGGATAAAATTCGTGTGTGAAATTTGTTTCAAACCTATAAAATAATAATGCAAATTTCATAAATTCGTGTCTGAATCTTGCCCATTCTAATTTCCACTTTACTCACTGTTCTTTCATTTCCAATCTTTCTATATTGTCTATTGATTCATCTATTTTATATTTTTGTTAAAAAATTAGCATCACCTCAATATAGTTTGATTAGTTACAAATAGTGATGATGGCTAACGGAGAAAAAAAATAGAGACATAGATTAATTACATATAGTGAAATAGGTATAGATAGATATTGGATTTTTCTATTTTACAGGTATAAATAAAGAGAGCTACTATTTGCCCCCACCTAATTACTTTGACCCACCCATTTTTTTGAACGCCCCACTCAGCAAAATGAAACCTTTCATTTTCTCTTTGAATCCCCACTTTAATACCAACTATACCCCTAACCCCAAACCCCAACTCTGTGTTCTTTCTTTGTTTTCTTGCATTCCAATCAAGTATGAGTAAGAAACAGAGCAAGAGGAAACACCCATCAACAATGCCCACCATTAAAACTCTATCACAAGCTATGGCGAGTGATTTCATGGTCGTATGTCTTGCCCTTCTCCTTCTCTCTCTTCTCTCTTTTCTTTTTATTTTCTTCTGAAAACCTTAGATTTTCATCTCTCTCTCTCTCTCTCTCTCTCTCTCTCTCTCTCTTACTCGCTCACTCTCCTAATAGATGGGAAGGTCACGATGGTGGAGTGGGTTCGACAACATGGTGCTAAACAAATCCTGAATATTTGGCAACACAATGCTGAACGAATCCTTTTAGTTCAATAGCACAGTACTGAATGGGTTGATCTCTCTTCTCTAATTCAGATCTGTAGTAGGGCTAGAGGTGCTTAACGGTGGCGGTAGTGTCTGATTGCGACGAAGGGAGTGGTGGTTGCAAAAGTGAGGGGTGGTTGGAGATGATGGTGGTTGTGGCGATGAGGAGTTGTCGGAGATGATGGTATTGCTGGAGGTAATTAGGGTTAGAGTTAGAGTTTGGAAAATTAGGATTAGCATATTAGAAATGAGAGTAGAAGTGGAATTTTAGAATCGGACAAAACTGGAATTAAAAAAAAATGAAGGTGGTGGGGGTACAAAGAATAAAGGTAGCGGTTAATAGCAATGCTCTAAATAAATAAAGGGTAACACTTTGTCCCTTTATGTTTTGTCATTTTTTTTATTGTAGCAGTTGAAATTTATTTTTTCCCATTTTGACCTTTTATGTTTCAAGGTTTTCTTTTTCCAATTTACTCCTAACTACCACGTTAACTACCACATGACATAAAAAAATATATTATAATATAGAGATTAGGGTTTGAGTAATAAAATTTTCTTATGTCACGTGATTGTTAATGTGTCATTTTTTGTCTAATTTTAGATATAAATTAGCTTTTGGAGTAAATTAAAAAAAATTAAAATATGAAGGGCCAAAGTAAGAAAATGGCCAAACATAAAAAGGACAAAGTGTAATTTATCCATAAATAAATCACAATACAAACCATAAATTATGTGATAGAGTTGGCAATTATAAATTATAAATTTTATTGGTTGATGGGCAAACTAATAAGATTTTAAAAAAAAATGAAGAATTTTTTTTTCTACACCAATAAACAAATACATATATTCTATTTTAAAATATAATGAATTTTTTTATTATCGATAAAATCATTAATTTTAACAATTTTAATAATCAAATATGCATACTTGATGTGAATTTGAAGTTTTGATATAAATTTTTTCTAGAGTTGACACACTTATCTTATTGTTTGTTTATTATTATTATTTTTTAAAATCTAGTTCATTATAAAAATCATAAATAATAACATAGATCATTATAATTTTAAATTCATATTGTGCTAACTTTAAATTTAAATTAATAGATTACTTGTCATATTTATTAGCTCTCAAATTTGAATTTTGAAATAGATTAAATTACTTTTCTAAAAGCCATAAATCAAGGAATATTGAGTTTTCTTTAATGCTTAAATGAGAGCTAGCGAATAGATTTATTTTATTATTATTTAAAATAAAAATTTAAGAATTTTAATTTGAGACATTAGAGCTATGAGAATACTTCTCCTTAAAAATCCCCTTTTACATAGTGTATACATAGATATAAAATATAGATATGGTATACCTTTAAAAAAAAATAAGTGAAGCTAGAGGTTCTAAATATATTGAAAAAATTACATGAATCTTGAGAATGAAAGAAAATTTCCAACTCACAAAATATAACATCTTTGGCTTTTCAAGATCACCTTAATATATTTGAATTAATTCTATCTGAAATCTAAACTTTGAATTAAGGCATAAGCGGTTCAGTTTGGTCAAATAGAGAAAAAACTTAATATTGAACCAAAGCATTCAACCATTTGGTTTTGTTGGTTAATAAACTCAAATACACCACATACTACTATTTGGTTTTGTCGATTTGGTATAGAGAAATAATTCACAAGATTTTAACGGGTTTTATAAAAATTTGTAAAATTTTACCTTGAAAATAAATAAAGAAAAAAAAGAGTCACTGCAAGAAATCAGCTTTTTAGGAACAAATTTATTCCGTCCCTAAAAGTGTAATATTTGTTGGAAAAAACTTTAGCCAACTAATTTTTCCTGTCGCGAAGTTGTCCCAAATGGCCTATCCGGAAAAGTCAAAAAATGACTTTTAGAGACAAAATTTTGCATTTGTCATTATAAATAGACTTTTAGAGACAAAAATATGTGGTTGCAAAAAGTTTTGATTTTGAAACAATCAAAATTTGTCTCTAAAAGTCTAATTACAGTCCAGAGCAAATGAAGTAGTTATGGAGACAAAAAATTGATTTTTGAGACAACAGAAATTGGTCTTTAAAAGTTTTAGTTTTGGGACAAATGAAAGTGGTCTCTAAAAGTTTTACTTTTTGGGACAAATGAAAGTGGTGTGTAAAGGTTATAATTTTTTTGAGACAAGTAAAATTGGTTTCTAAAAGTTTGATAATTATTTAATTATTTATTTGGCTTTTTGATTTTGTAACAATTACTCTAAAAATACTAGTTCGAACATCAACTTATATTCCTTTCTTGATTTCTCAATAACCAAACAGAAAATATCAAACACATCACCAAACCATGTGTTCATCTCCAAATTAAAATTCAATTACAAAAAAAAAAAAAAATGCTCATCACATTCAAAGAGGCTTAATCAAAAGATATTTCAATAACAAACAAATACCATGCTATGATTCATTAGTATGTAATATCTTGATTGTATATCATAAACTGACAGAGATTTCAAAAGTATCATTTCCAATTTATAAGGTTAGTGTCATAAGCAATGTTAGTAGCTTTCAACTATTCAATGAATAGATTGTAATTGAAGTTATATCTACCTACACGTTTATCTTTGTGCCACTTCATATCAGTAGCCATCTTCCTTGATATGAATAGCCTTTGTAGCCTTGGTTTTAAAGGAAAGTATCGCAGAACCTTTGGCGCTTTGCAAGTAGGACACTCATCTTTATTTTCATACACCTTCCAAAAAAGTACACAATCGTTCTTGCATACATGTATTTTTTGATATAGTTGAGGCACAAATCTTGCATTATTTGTTTAGCCTCATTGTAAGAGCATGGAAGTGTTTCACCAATAGGAAGTGCCTCGTTCAATAATTCCAGCAACATCATGAGTGATTTGTTGCTGCATCTATTAAATATCTTTAAATGTAGCAACTTAACCATGAATGATAATTTGGAGAATCGTTGGCAATCCGGATACAAATCTTGCTCTACATCCCTCATTAATCTTGCAAATTTATTTGTTTCTCCACCACAACTACAAAGTAAATACAACTACTAGATGCTTCTCCCACATAACCAAATATGGTTGTTCCACTTCGTATGTCATGAATAACTTCTCGCACCTCAGTATTGGGGTTATTTGACTTCTCTATCACATTGTCGAGATATTTGTCATTTTCATTTTGTGAGTTATCATTGTCATTCAACTCAAAACCTTCCCTATGATACACCTACCTAGTGTAACTTGTGACCACCCCATATGCATACAAATGAATTTCAACTTCCTCCATAGTTTTTTGAATATGGTTGTTGCGTCTATAACATGGACACCAAATCTTATCTGCCCTTGGTTTCATATGATCATGAGCAAACAAGATAAATTCCCTCACCCCATCAATGTACTAATGTGACCTTCTATTATGAAGTTGCATGCAACTCCCATCCATGTTGCAAAAGAACTAAAGAAGAAAGAGGGAAAAAAAAAAGGGTAAAAGCTTAAAAAATAGGATTTACTAAAAATAAGAAATATGATGCTAGAATTTTCGACTCTAATAAAACAAGCAAACCAAAATAAATTTAACAATGCAATCAATTGAATTGGCATCTACATTTCCAAATAACACAAATATAATCAATCAAACAAATCAGGATTAGATCAGACCATATCATCAAAGCAAAAGAAACATCAGATTAAGCATCAATATAGAGATTCTACGAATTCTTCATACATAGCTTTTTCGAATACAAATGTCAACTTAAAAAGCTACTTCCTACTTCCTTACACAAATACCCAAACCATGTAGTACTATCCTCTACTTCTTTTCTATGGAAAATCTAACTAGAATTACAAATTCTTACATGATTCATATCCACAAATGCATCTATATCAAATTTTCTACAATAAAAATATTAAATAAAGCAAAAATTATAAATAAGTGATACCCTAAAAAAATAATTAGTGGAGTATCACCGACTATATATGCCTTGTTTGAATCTTATATTCAAAAGATGTTCTTCTCAGATATTCGTGGTCCATCGCTAAAAAAATAAACTTTATGCTCCACATCTCAAACCCACTCTTTTCATTTGTTAGTGTTATATAAATTTATCTCATTTTTGCAACATATGATTCTAAAACAGACCTACAACATACAAAAGAAATCAAATGCACCTTCAAGGATCTATGAAATATCATCACCCTGTTAAAAAATTACGAAAACTAATCAACTAATACAAATTACGATTGCTTCTAATAACAACAACATTCACTGTAAAAAGATCACCAAACAATGTATGATAACAAAATGCTGATAATGATGTGATAAGATAAAAAAATGCACGATTCAGAGATTTTCTTATACTATGAACCCTAAAAACGAAAAATGCTTAATTGTTGACGATTACTATAAACACCTCACTAAAATAGATTGATTGAACAAACACATGAATCTATACATGTATACAAAACTATGTACGAAACCGAGGGCTAAAATATCAAATCGATTGTATAGATACATACATGTATGTATATACATATATATATGGTACTTGATCGAAATCGCTACCGGAGAGTCACCAGGAAATCGAAGAATCGAGGAGAGATGAGGCGGCAACAGAGTGATCCAGCCCTGGAGAGAGATGCTATGAGACTCCTCGGGGATGAAATTGTTCCCGAGATCAGAAGCAATCAACGAGATCCGTAGAGAAGAACCATTGCATTTGCGAGAGAAAAAGAAATTAGGGATTTTGAGAGAGAGAGAGAGAGAGAGAGAGAGAGATGAAACCTGGATGCTTTTTTTTGTTTTTTGATAGTCCCAACTATTGAGTTCAAAAATTAATATATAAAATAAAATAATATATGATTCGGGTTTATTAGGGACCAACTAAAATTGTAGGTAAAAGTGACTGATCCTTTTACAACCAAATAAATTTGTCAAGAAAATGTAATAGCATGATTAAATATATATATATATATATTTAAATTCTTTCATTTTGTCCTTGAAAGTATAATTTTTGCTGATACATTATTTTTGTTCCTAAAAATTTGTCTTTAAAACCTTAATTTCTTATAGTGAGTAAAATTGTTCTATAAATGTCTTCCTTTACAAAACATATATTATTTAAATATATCTTCTAATGTATAAAGAATTAAAATCTAAAAATATTTAAATATAATATAATATTTTAGACAATTCAATATATAATAATGTAAAAAATTTTTAAATCAAAATAGATCACACATTTTGAAAAATAGGACTGCAAATCAAAATTTTAATCAATCTTAAGTTGTTGATTAGTTACTTTTAATGAGTCTGAACTACGCTTAAAACAAAATGACATGTTTCATCCAAATTGACCCACCACATTATAAAGAGCTGAACTTGTTCACCCTATGAGTATATGTCAACAGTACACACTTTTTGGTATAAACTAGTAAAGATTTGTCATTTTACTGTCCGTTTATTTGGATAAAAAATATTTTTTGATATTTGGTACAATGAAAAATAAAAGTCAATGAAAAAAAATTTTTGTGGTCAACACAAAATAAGTTTATATAGGCAAAAAATGTTTTTCACTTTTAAAAACATTTTTCGAACAAAAGTCTTACTAATGTCATCACATTCCACTGCCACTCTCACCTCCACTACCACACCACACCACACCACTATCATCATGGCCACTTTACCGCTGCCACCGTCCAGCCACCATGCCACAACCTCCATCTCCACCTTCATTTTCCTTTCACCACCATTACTAAATATAAAAAAAAATATTTAAAAAAAATATTTTCTTCATTTCACCACCATTTAAAAATATTTTTCATTCAAATAAATGAAGAGTGAGATAAAATCATTACATTGCTTTAAATATGAAGTTTAAATTTTTATACTAATTATATTTTGTGTATTATTCCACCAATAAAACGTGTGTGTGAACAAAGTTATAAAAGTCATGTGGCATTAATTTTTTTTTTTTTCCAACTCTAGAATTTCTATGGTCCACTGCACTTGCACAAACATAGCATTTAAACTTTATGTTGGCTTTTTGGCTTTCGAAGGTTATTATTGTAATTGCGAGCATGCCAGTAAGGATCAATCAGTCCTTACAGAAAATTAATTGCCAACCAATTATCAGACGATTGTGTTTTAGTTCTTTTAGCCTCAATGAAGAGGACTTTTATTGGTGGCTTGATTTAGGAGAATCAAACAATATAACAATCAAATGAAGAACAGTTGAAGTATTTCATTAAAATGAAGAACTTACAATGATCCAAACTCAGCCTCGTAGAGGTTTACAGCAACAATCTACTTGAAAACTACTCCTATGAACGAAGTGCAGTACAGGAATTTAAAGTATAGGAAATGTAAGACTGGAAATGTAAAACTGGGAAAGGAAAATAAGTATAATAAGACTAGTTTTTTGGATATGAGTCTAGGGCTTTTTTCTGGGGCCTTCTCAAGGATGACCATCGAATTGCGTTTCCAACCGTTGAACTGCTCCTCCATGATTGCTGATCATGTTACCTTGTAATTAGCCCACTATGCCATCACTAGCAGTTAGACTTCCCTCCTAAATTTGAATTTAAATGTGAGTAACCGTTGAAGCCACATCACCTTGCCTCTCTTTGTTGATCCACTTCTACTCAGATCTTGTAATAACCAATACTAACTACCACATGTACGATCAGGATTGAAGACTTGACTAGCTTTCCTGTATTACCCTTATTCTGCCACGCGTCGAATTGTAATTGGCTTTTACAAAATATGTAGCCAACATTACCCCCCGCACTAATATACCAAATACTTGGTGATATTAGTGGATCAAGCCCTTTTCTCCATGTCTTAGAACGTGCATGGGCTTTGCATTCTTCTAGAAATGCAACTGTCATTCATTATCTGCATTAACTCCCCTTCAATCTTTTGAACACCCCCACCAGCTTAGTATTCGAACAGACTGATACATTTTAATGGCCGAATCAATTTCCTCCTCCATTGATCAAGCACACGAAGAGTCATCTGATGATGTTGTTCCTCCTCGAAAGAACCTTCATGCATTAATTAGCCACCCTTACCCACCTTTCTATATTCAGGTCATGGATGCCTTTGCAAATTATCAACTATTGGACTACGAACACATTGTCCTTAATCCTTTGATTCAGAAGCTTACAAATATGGACATGGGAAATCCTTCTTCTGACTCACCCTTGGACTACGAACAAACTGCTCTCAATCCTTTGATTCAGAAAGTTGCAAATATGAACATGGGAAGTTCTTCTTCACAACCCTCTACATGGGATAAGGCTGTAGCTTCTTCTTCCTCTGGGACTTCTAACTGTGATTTAAGGGAGCGAATCAACCATCACTTTGTCGAGTTTATTGACCCTTTAAAGTTCCCTTCCTATGCGCGAAGTTCGGTGGTTTATCCTTACATGCCCATTGATCATCGACGCAGTTTGGAGGAAAATCTGCTTGTAGCATGGTATACATCCTCCATGCCTACAAAGACAGTGCATGCTGTCCGATGCCTCGAAGAGGCACAAGGGTACAATCCATCGTTCTTAGCCCAGAAGGCGAAGCTTTGCTCTTCTGACTGGCTCGATTATATTAATGCCCTTGTTCCTTCTGCTCTTGCTCCTCCTCCTGAAGTGGAGACTTCCATACCTTCTCCTCCGCCAACTCCTTGTTGGACAGAGAGGCTGAGGCTTGCCCTCTTCGCGGATAAGGTCTTTCCACCTTACAAGCCTCCACCTTCCCCTAATCCAGCTGAGCGGAAGCAAGCTCAACTTCTGCTTGCGGCTTTCTCTCACTTGCCCTTCAATGTTCTTGAGGACGAAGTCCCTTTCAAGAACCTTCGATGGGCATGTGATATTCTGACTCGGGGTCATGTCCTCAATCCCCTCGCCCAAGTAGAGCTTCATATGTTTTTGGACCAACTTCCATTGCTTCAACACTGGCATCGGACCTCTATGGCCACCACACAATCTTTAGACCAACTCTCGTCCCTTCGAGTTCATGCCCAGTACGAAGCAGAGAACTTCATTGAAGAATTCGATGATTTCAAGAATAAAGATTCTGCGTACTGGGATGACTTGGATATAAACGAATTGGAATGAGGATTGAGAGAAACAGTAGTCGAAATAAAGGATGAAGAGCTCTTTTACGAAGTGAGAGCACATCAACTCATGCAGCCAATGTTAGAAGAAATAGATGATAGAATAAAGAAAGAATAGAAATTCATTGATCATTATTGGACTAAATTTCATGATCTTGTTATTTATTCCATTCCCTATTTTTATGAGCTTGAGTTTGTACCTAAATAGGGCCATTCGATGTAATTGCTTTTGCTTTAATACCACTAAGAATTTTTTCTTTGTTTGGTATGGTTTGATCTTGTCCTCATTTGTCTTTAAAGCAAATTCAGGGCTTCGAACAGAACAATCTTATCCTTCGAATTTGGACTCAATCGTTTTAAATGAAACAATAAAAAGAACCAACAATGAACCTTTCCAATTCATGGAATATAGTTAACAATTTTTGCTGATTTTCATTTAGAATTAATGCTTCGAATTTAACAATCTTACCGCTTAAAGCTTGTTTTAATCATAACCAACATATGGTCATGGTTAGTATGATCAACCAATTTTAAATTGATCATTTTTTCTTCGAAGAACAGTCCATGTTGTTTTTAGTTCAAAAGACAATCTCTGTCCGTATGTATACAAACCAACTATTGGTTTTGATATTTCGAATACCAATTCCCATCCATAAGGGATCTCAAGTTTTACTTCGAAAGACATTACTTTTATTGAGAAACCTAAAACAGGTCTTCAATCCTTTTGAAGTGAACAAGTACTTGAATATTCTTACATCTTTAGGTATGGAAGGTACTTCGAAGCTAGCTTGATAGTTTCGAAGCCGTTTATTATTTGATTTTTTGCGCCAAAATCTGGTTTCAAAGCCAAATACTATACTTTGAAGCTGGCTTCAACATCTGGAATGTGTTTTTCCCTCCAAAAGTATCAATATTGAAGAAAGCTCTTCGTATTTGTACTTTTAGTACTTTAAGGAATTATGCGATATATCTTCCGGACACAAAGGTTTTTTAACACCCTTTTTATTTCAAGCTTTGAAATTACTCGCTCGCTCAAAACACAAACCGTTTTCCTTTGTTAACCCCCTCTTCCTTGCCTCTTCCTTGCTGCTTGCTATCAATGGATTCTTCTTCTCTGAAAGTGCTTCCTGGTGATCGTATAAGCCCAACCATGGCTTTGAAAAGATGTATTGATGAAGAAATCGCCAAGTTAACAACTGATGAGTCAAGCGCCATAGACGGCCGCCTCTTCGTTCTTCGTCATAGCAACAAACAAGAATACGTCTTGGGTCCCATCTTTCGAGAGGCTCCTGCTCAACTTCCAGCTTTATACCCTCGTCTGGAGGACGATTTTCTTCTCTACGAAAGAGGGCTCGACTTGGGAAATTGGAGGGTAACCCGACCTCATTGCTGCTAGCCGACATTGAGAGCTGAATGGGAAGAATGGTATGACAGAGTTGTACCTGCGCGAGAAGACGACTTGTAAGAGCTCTGCATTCTCGATGCCCTCCGTCTTTCCAGGTTTATCATTCCTGAAGACCCTTTCTTGATTCCCGCTGCTCTTTGTTTTTGGAACATGGCTTTCAATTTTTTCCAATTTTGGTGTGGTATCATGGCTCCCACCATTCTTAATATTTGCCATCTTTTAGGGCTTTCACCCCTTGGCTCTCCTTTCACTCTCGGCTATCCAGACCTCCCTGTTAAGTTCTCTCTTCCACCCTTAAACTCCTCTTACAGTGATTTTGTAAAGGCCGAAAATAAAAGGGTAGGTCCCGTGAGAGATAGAGAACTTTTTTCCTTCATTTTGTACTGGTTGTACAAATTTCTCTTTTGTACATCATCTCAGAGGATTATGCCTGAGTTCGCGCCACTTGCGAAGGCACTTGTTTTGAAAAAACGCATAGCCCTGGCTCCTTACCTCTTAGGCCATGTTTATAGAGCATGTTCCCAATTTTGTGAGAAACCTCTTGATGTGAACCAAGGGGGTCCCCTTTGGGTGCTCCAACTTTGGCTCTTTGCTTACTTCACTGATTTGCATCCCAAATGCTTAAAATTCCTTGTTCAGGACCCTAGCACTTATGGGGAAAAATATGCCAGAGTTCTTTATCATGCTTCCTTTGCCTACTACTTCACCTTTTTTTTTACCAACTTCCCATTTCTCCACCTGCTACCTTCTTCTGCCTCTTTGATGCCAATAAAGGACCTGCTTGGCTTCGAACATTTTTAGCTGATAAAGAGTGCTCTACCCCACCCCATAAAAGCATGTGGGCTTCTATTTTGCTGCCGAAGGAGCTGTTCATTAGCACTTTAAACCCTCGAGCTTATAAGTGTATAGCTGAGGTGTACTGTCCTTCTCAATTTGCCAGGCAATTTGGGTTCACTCAGGGGATTCCCATTCCACTCTACAGTCTCTCGAATGTCCATCTTCTGACCAGAGACACGAGAATACCCAAATAAAACTGGAAGAAGCAACATTCAAACTATTGAAAGAATCGGCGAGTTCAAATTTGTCCCTTCCTTCCTTCCGCCCGCTCAAAAAGATTTCAAAACTGGTGGACAGCCAATATGGAAGTGCGTCTATCCATACACCCTCATGACTTACTGATAGGGTTAGGAGTGTCTTCGAAGGCCAAATCAACCACAGTTGAGAACATCCTCTCTCTTTCCACAGCTGCCAAAACTACTTATGTAGCCTCATCCTCTTCTGCTAGAGTTACTTGAGCTGCTTCAAAGAGGGGTAAGTATTTTTCAGGTTTCCCCTTAGACTCTTTTGTTTGTTTCCTTTACATTCATACCTCTTGGTGCAGGGTCTCTACAAGAAGAATCCCCCAATAGGGCTGAAACCCTAGTTACTCTTAAGGACAAACAAAAGCAGAAAAAGAAAAGGAAGCTGATACTCACTCCTGAGGAATCCGAATCCCAGATTGAAGAAGAAAAGATTGAGAAAGAACAGGAAGTACCATTACAGAGGAGAAAGAGGGAACAGATGACTGTCTTTCCTTTGATTGAAGATCCCACTCATGAGACAGTTGCTAGAGTAGTAAAAGAGGAACTTATTTCTGAGGAATCTGAATCCTAGAATAAAGAGAGAGAAATTGAGAAGGAACAGGCAAGACCAATACATAGAAAAAAGAGAAGGAAGATGACTGTCTCTCCTTCCGATTTGGTTGAAGACCCTATTCATGAAGCAGTTGCTAAGGCAGTAGAACAAGAGCATTCTAAGGCCATCATTGTCTTTGAGAGAGAAGAGGCAAAGAAGAAGAATTTAAGAGATGAAGCGGTGACGATGCAATCCAAGGGGAAACTGTAATAAGGCAACATATTGCTGAGCACTATTCCCTTCGGAGCTCTCCTATTGCTGCTATCACTTCTGAAACAAGTAATTTCTTTCATGCTTCTACTGTTTCTCCCTTATCAAATTTTTGGTATTGAAACATGACATTACTTTACATCTCTTCTTTTGCAGTAACAACTACTAAGCCTATTCTTCCAATAAGGACTCCCTCAGTTTCAGTTGAAGTTGATCAGATGCAAAATGTGAGGACTATTCAGATAATACTCCCACTTACTAGGCCTACGTTCAGTGTACCCTCCTTGAGGCCAAGCATTCCTGCATCTCTTTCCTTTGGATTAAATCTGTATCTTCCTTACTTATCTTTGGATCTACCTCAATTCAGTTCTCTTTCGAGCCTTGCTCTTCCCCCTCCTCCTAAGGAAATTCCAACTGATGCTCCATCTTTGATGGTAATTGATTCCCCTACAGAGGGTGCTGGTAGCTCTCCAACCCATGGTTTATTATCTTTACCTACCTCTAGCCCTTCTTCCCTTGACCTATTGGTGGCTAGGACCATAAAGACTGCTGAAGATGCTCCACCCATCTCTCCTATCCCTATGCAGTCCTCTGTGCCTTCCACTACAACTCTTTCTGCGCCCCTCATGTCCACAGATGAGGTAGATATCTTTGAAGCAAGACTTGCCAGTCTCCTTGACATGCTCTCTACTTCTCCAATAGCCAATGATGAAGCTGAGCCATTAGTTTTGGCTGACTCTTTACTAGAAATTTTTCAGAGTCCTTCTTCCAGTAGTAAGCCTTCTACACCTCTGATAGACTTGGACAACTGCCTGGAACTATTGACATCTTTTTCAAGGATTCCTTCCAAGGCCCTAGAGAGACCTATAATAAGGAATGGCTTCCTTCAGTGCTGCAAAATTGTTGAGCAATCCGGCATGACTGTCTCAAGTCATCTATCTCAGGCAGCAACTACTATTGACTTTTACATCAATAGTTGCCGTGTTGCCAAGGCTGTAGAGGAGAAATTGGTCAGAGATCAGGACTTTGTTTCAACAGTACATGCTGAGATATCAGAGCTAAAGGAACAACATTCCTCTATCTCCTAATTTCGTACTCAACTACTGGAGAGGAACGCTCAACTTGAGAAGGAGTTATCTGTAGTCAACCAGGGATTAGCCCGAACTGATACCAAGTTGCTGATCACCAACCAAGGACTGGCCGATTGAAAGCAAGAAATAACTACAGCCATTCAGTTGTTTTCATCCTTTAAAACTAGAACATCTGTTGTAAAAGAACAACTAAGGCAATGTAATGATTTCTGGGCCAATTTATGACGGAATGTATTTAATTCTTTATGAAAAAACAAACTCTTGTTTTATCATTTGAGTATTCTTGTGTTCTTGTACTTAGTATTTATTTTATTCCTTGTGTTTCCCAAATGGTTGGAAAATAAGGCTTCAAATATCTGCTATTAATCTTTTTGGGATGTACATATCCATTCAAATTTCTCAAATGGTATGCTCCAAAAGGCAGGACTCTATGAATTTGATATGGTCCTTCCCAGTTAGGTGACCATTTTCCAAACTTATGGCTTTTAATTCCTATTGGGAGTATTGTCTTCCAAACCAAATCACATTCATCAAAGCCAATGTGTTTGACCTTCTTATTATAATTTTTGGCTGCTTTCTTCTTTTGAAAAAGAATGCTATTTAATGCCAGAATTCTAGCTTCATCTATGCTTTCTAATTCCAAGCACATACTCTGATGGTATTGCTCAGGATTTAACTGGTCTTGGCATTTTACCCTCAAGGACTTAACATTCATTTCCACAGGTAACACTGCATCATGCCCATATACTAAGGCATAAGGAGTGACTCCTGTGCTTAACCTTGGAGAAGTTCTATAAGCCCACAATACATCCAACAACAAGTTATGCCAATCCCTAGGATTGTCCTCCACAACTTTTTGTATTCCCTTTTTCAAGGACTTATTGGATGACTCAGCTTGACTATTGGCTTATGCATAATAGGGGGTGGAATTAACAAGGCTAATTCCAAATTCTGCGACAAAAGACTTTACCATTTTCCCATCAAACACAGTCCCATTATCAACAGTTATAGTCTATGGGATACCAAATCTGTGGATTAACTCCTTAATGAATCCAATAACCTCAGTTTGGTCTACAGCCTTGTATGGCTTAGCTTCGACCCACATAGTGAAGTAATCAGTGGCCACTAAAATGAAACAATGATGCTTCGAAGAAGATGGGTGTATTTTCCCCATCATATCCATGGCCCATCCTCTAAATGGCCAAGGCTTTACTACTACATGCAGGTCAGTTATGGGCACATGCCTGATCGTGCCATGCTTTTGACATGCCTGGCAACCCCTTGCATATTCTATGCAGTCTTTAAGGATAGTTGGCAAATAGTAAGAATGCCTTCGAAGCAACCACCTCATCTTCACACTAGGCTAATGAGCACCACAGATGCCTTCATGAACCTCAGCCATAGCTGTCAATGCTTCTTTTGGGCCTAAACATTCCAACAATAAACCATCTCCCCCCCTTTTGTAGAGAGCATTACCGTATATGATATATTGCATAGATTGCAATTTAACTTTTCTGTTGGCCTTCGAGGATGGGCCAGCCAAGTACTGCATTATTGGATGCCTCCAATCTTGTTCCTACAAGTCATTATGATTGACTTCCAGGACCACAGTCATTTTATTCAAGGGTGGTATTAATTTCTGATATGTTGTTTGGCTTATGTCCCTTTGAGCATTATCCTTTCTCTTGAAATTCGAAGCTTTCTGAGCCACTTCATTAGTTCTATTACTCAAGAATCTTGGGACATGAGTTACGTTTGCTATTTGAAATTAAGAAAGCAGATGTAATGCAACAACATAGTATGGCAACATGCTTATACTTTGACATTTGAAAATCCCTTTCACTTGGTTAACCACCAATTGAGAATCTCCAAATATGTCAACTGCATGAACTTGTAGTCCAATAAGAATTTCCAATCCCATTATTAAGGCTTTATATTCAGCTTGATTATTAGAACAAGTAATTTCATCCACTCTGAAACCATGTGTGGTTTCTATTCCTTGTGGTGACTTAATCACTATACCAATTCCAGCTAGGCCATTGCCTTTTGATCCATTGAACCACATTTGCCATGGCTCAACACTAGCCATGCCAAGTTCCATTATCTCTTGGCTTTCTGTTTGAGATGGATGGTCTGCCAAAAAATTGGCTAAAACTTGTCCTTTCACTGCCTTTTGGGAAACATATTCTAAATGAAATTCTGATAAGGCTAATATCCATTTGCCAATTCTTCCCCTCAACATAGGTCTAGATAACATATACTCAACCAAATCTGTGGTTGCAATTACCAAGACAGTTGTAGGCAAAAGATAACATCTTAATTTCATTGCAGCAAAATACAATACAAGGCACAACTTTTCTACAGCTGAGTATTTACATTCATAAGAATTTAAAAACCTACTAAGGTAATAAACAGCTTGCTCCTTGCCTTCTTCATTGTCTTGGGCTAAGAAAGCTCCCAATGAATCTTCCGCTGCAGTTATGTACAACTTTAAGGGCTTATCACCCTTTGGTGGCATCAACACTAGAGGGTTGGCCAAGTAGGCTTTGATACTTTCGAAAGCAATTTGATGCTCTACTGTCCACACAAATTCCTCTTCATCTTTTAGCCTTAATAAGGAAGAAAATACTTTAGTTTTTCCTGCAGTGTTAGTGTAGACACCCCATTTTTGACCGTCCTCAAGACTCGGACGTCACCGTTTGAACACTCGGTGATCATCCATGTGTGTGTTCGTTTGGAGTTCCCGGAGTTCTCGGCTCGCGCGCCTTGCCTCAGGAACTCCGAACTTGGCCGTTTTGTGTCCGGTTTTGCACCAGACACCTGTGTTTTGCCTTAGAGGGGCAGGGAATGCTTTGTGAGGCATTCCCACACACCACCGGCTGTGGCTAGAGGCCACCGGCTGGCTGTAGTTGCCACCGGCACTATATTGTGCCGGTCGACACTATTTTGTGCCGGTCGGCACTCAATTTTGTCAAAATGACATTTTTTGCCGGCCGGACACTGTGCACTTGCTTTCTGAGATATTTTCAGACAGCTGTGTGCCATTGGCTTCCCCTCCATACACGTGTATGGAGGGATGAGCCCTTGTTTGCTTAGCTTGTAAGTCTTACAAGTTCTATAAGAGGAAGGCTCTTCTTCTTGGCTTAGGGTTGAAATTCTTGAGAGGTTTCAGCCATTTTAGAGAGAAACCAAGCTCTGGTTTTAGGTTAGATCATATATCTATTCTATCTCTCTTTTCCTTGCTTATTTAGTACACTAGGTGCTTTAGTTCACACTTTTGCACACAAGCACCTAGTGTTTCACCTTCCCCTTGCTACTGAGGTTCCAAGAGGTTGTTCTTGAGGTTTGTGGCTGGTTTGAAGCTAAAGGAAGCCATCACACCACCATCTTTGAAGAAGGCTACAAGGGTAAGGATCTAGTCCTCTTTTTACCCCTTTTTTGTACCTTGTTTTTACATAGTTTAAAGCAGTTTTTGGGCTTAGTGTTTGGCACATAAAAGTTCTGATTTTTGACCCTCTTTATTGTATATTAAGAGTGTTTTGTGGTTTGGGGAGGTTTGACCCCCTTTAGACCTTGAAAAGGGTCCCTTTTTGTGCTATTTTGGAGAGATCCGGGACTTGTGTGTTTGGGCCTCTCCACCACTGAAATCTTGAGGGATTTCAGTGGTGGAGATGGTGCCATAAAGTCCTAGAAAGGAGGGCCACCCCCTCTCCTTGATGTCCTTGAAAAGGGCAAGTTTTACCTCTTGAGAGAGCACCATGCTTGAGTATGTATTGAACATGTTTGAGTTGTTTTTCATGCTTATTATGCCATGTTTTAACTTGGTTTTAAGTTGGTTTTGGTCTCCTATGCATGCTTAGCATGGTTGCCTTGTAATGCCCTTTTATGCTCTAACATGCCTAGGTAGTATGCCTTAGTCTTTAACATGTTTTAGGCTTGCATTTGTGAAGATTTTGTGCTTATATTTCCATGTTTTAGGTCTGTCCATAAGTATTTTGGTCAATCTTAGCATGTTTAATATAGCCCCTTTGCATTTGGCTTGTTAGCCTTAAGAGTTTGGATGTGTAGCATGCCTTTGTTTGCATTGTTTTGATGGTTTGGAATCACCTAGCATGCTATTTCAGTCCATTTGGTGTGCTTGTATGCTTACCTTGCATGCTCCTTCGTGACTTCTTAAGCTTGTGTTATATGCTCCATGTTTAGGCCTTATTGCATGCCTTAGATTCCATGTCCCTTAGATGCCATCTAAGTGGTCCTTGGGCCTAATTTGACATGCTAAAATCTGTTTTGAGTTGTTAAGTGCATGCCATAATTGCCTTGCATAGGTGTAGTTCAATGCCCTATTGGCTTGCCTTAGCCTAAGACCATTTGCATGCTTTATTTGGCATGCTTTATCCCATGATTTGGCATCATGTTTAACATGAATTTCAGAGCTTTTAATGCATGCTTTTAGTCCACATTTGGTCTCTTTAAGTGTGCTTGAATATTGCTTGTTTATGCCTTGGGTTTGGTACCTTAACATGTGCATGTGTGTGTGTGTGTTTAGTCTCCCTTTGTAGGCTCCTTGGCCACTGACTTTAGGCCTATTTGAGTTGCCTAGATCATGTATAAGTCCATCCCTCATGTGGTTTGCATGCTTGACTTGTGTGCTTGTTTGCATGTTTGCATAAGTGTATCACATTGTCCATCTTGCATCCTAGATAACATGCTTAGGATTGCACCACATTGACATGCATGCCAAGCCTCTTGAAGTGAGTTTGATAGAGGTTTGGCACCCTTTTGTGCCTATGTGTTTTGCATGCATTTGAAAGTGAAGTTGCATTCTTGGTTCTTAGGGCCATCATGCATGAAAATCTTGCGATTGGTGGTCCGAACCGAGGCACATGCCCCTTGAGTCAATAACATGATAGGGAGTGTGTTTGGTGCATAAATGGCTTGAATTGCATTGCCTTGCATGTTGTTTCCCTCTTTCTTTGTGAGTTGCGGGATCTGCAGAATATTTGTGCCGACCGCACTTTTTAGTGCCGACCAAGTGTTTTCTCAACCGATGGAACAATTCATGGTAGCCTCCTCCTTCAGCCGGTGGTGTTCTACCCCAGCCGGTGGTGATCTCCAGTGCTCTGAGAGGCACTCCTGGGATTTTGGTAATTTTCTGAAGAGGAGAGCAGAGGAAACAGAGGCACACTTGCACGGCAGTGCGGTTCCGAGCCAGTCCCGAGCGCGCGCTGCTTTTGGCCCTCATCCCGAGGCGATTTACTGTTTAATTAGATTAATTAATTTATTTAATTAATTTAGTTGATTTGTAATATTTAATTAGCTAGGGTAGTTAATTATTCATTCGGTTTGTATTATTATTTTGATCCCTCCGAGTGAGGGCAAAAATGTCATAAGTGTGTGTGAGTGGGTGTATGTCTTCCAAACCCCCATTTCTTTCTTCCCTTTTATTTACCTGCTTATGGTAATGGACTAGGGCATGTTTATTTTAGTATACCTTATGCAATGCATGCGTGCATTCATGCATTTGTTTACATACATCGGGCTCGGCACATCATGCAAACCGCATCGTACTTTCAATTCCAAATTGAATACGTGATAGTTGTTGCATCTCATGTGCCATGTTCAGGGTTAGCCGAGCCTGTTTAGATTACACTCCTGTATGTGTCGCATTAGCCACTTAACATGAACTAGGTCATGCATGTTTGCTAACTAGTTTACTGTTTTGGCACGGAGTACGATGTAAGTTTTTATGGCTTTAGCATATCGCATGCGTGTGAATGTTTACCATGACAGTATGCTTGCCATGCGGCTAAGTGCTTACATGATAAACTGTTTGAATGCTGGGTGGAGGTTGGATTGCCTGAGTTGGCTCATCTCGTTGAAATCTAGATTTTATCCTACTCGCGAGTAGCAAAAACTAACACGTTTTGCGAGACAAAACGGATATGCAATGTTTATTTCCAAATTAGGCAATCTAGTCTATACTTTTGTGTTGTGCGCATCACATAGTAAATTCTAGGCTAATAATCGGAATAAGAACGCATAAAGTTTTCAAAAACGGATATCACGGTTAGTAGAGGTCGGTTCGACCGGGCGAAAGGGGGTGCTCATAGTGACCTTCCCGATCGCACCAAGCTCGAGCCAAGACCACTTTGGTGATGACGGACATGTATTCTTCGCACCGAGTCGGTTTCCTAAATTTCCCATTTTAAAATATTTAGGTGGCGACTCAGAATCCGCAAAGCAATCCATGTTTGGCACTACTTTTGAAAAATCTGCTTTCAAACGATTTGCGAGTTGGACTCTTTGGTTCAAGATTTAGAACCGCAACAAATAAAAAAAGAGTCCGAATCAGAAGGCGCGAGGTCCCCATGACGCTACTGCTTCTGGCGACTTCTGGGAGTTAGAGAGCTTGACTCGAACTCGTGATATCCTGTTTTGACTACACTTATGTGTTTTTTTGCATTGCATGTGCATTAGTGCGCCTAGGACACCGTGTTGGCCATCCGCTATTCTCGAGCGGTTTGCGGAGGCTTGTCTTGTCAAGGCATGACCATAAGGTGACGGTTATGCTCGCCAAAGATAGAACACAAACCCCGGTTTTACCGGGGCACCCTTTTTGACCATTCGACCTAGTGCATATTCGGATCCATAGTGACCGTTCCAAATTAGGACAGGTTGCTTTACCCGATATAGGTTGTTTGAAACCGCTGTGTGCGTAGTGAAACCCTAGATCCTGACAAAATAGGACAGGGAAACCCTACCCCAACATAGGGGTGTTTTGGCTCTCATTTCTCTGCTATGTGCTTTTAGAGTGTGTCTCTGCAGGGAATATACATATCAGTTTACAAGTGTGAGTATCAGACCCGAGGGGCACCAGTGTCAGTGTTATTGAGGAACCAGTTATATCTGCGGGTATCAGTTCAGTTTTGGGACCAGTGATTCTGGGGAACGATTGCTTATAGTAGGGATCGCTTGATTGACTACACCTATGTTTGATCCGCTTTTTTAATAAATGTCATCTGCTTTTCCTTTCAGAGGTTCAGAGAATTCAGAAAATTGAAACAGAATAGTCAGTATTCCCCTTTGCTGAGGCAGGACTAGGGATGACGCAGAGTTCAGAAGAAATAGTGGTTATGACAGCCGCGCTGGATCAAGGGGTTACCCTACAGAGTGAGACCGGCGTTGATACGCCGCACCCTCCCAGGTCGCCCGCTGCACACCCGATCTGGGCCCCCCAGTTCTATCAGGCTCGCGAGCCCACTACATTTGAGTTAATGGGGATGATAGGTGATCTTCAAAGATCTGTGGCAGATCTCGCCTACGGGATGTCAGCCTCGCCACCGGTTGCACCGTATGTCGGAAATTTTGAACCCCAGGAGCCCCCGCTATTGGGGCGGATTGTGATTGAGCTGAGTCAGCCGGAGATGGCCTCCACCCACAACAGCGATGTATCAGTACCAACCCAAACCTCTCACCAGGCTGAGGCCAGAGGTAAAGACAAAGTGAAGGCAGATGCCGACCCTATGGAACAACTGCTGTGGGCAGTCAAGGCTTTGAAAGCCGGGGGAATGAGCAAACAACGGGTATCCGCAATTGTAACCAAAATTATGGATGATGTTTTCCCCACTCTACCTGAGGATAGTTCAAGTCAGTCAGAGAACCGGGATAAGCCTCGTCATGCCAGAGTAGCTCCTCCTATTCCCCACCCTACTCCGGGAAAGGAGCAGAAATCCAAGCCTGCACTTGCCGATCCATTCGCCAGTACGTCAAGCAAGAACACTCAGAATTCCAAGTATCAGCCCTGGGGGCATAGGGTCTTTCATGCCCTCTACATGCCACCGTATGCGCTTATTTTGTCCAAGAAGGCATCTTACACCTTTGGAGCCGCGACCATCGCCAAGAATCTCCGAAAGCCACGATGCTACACAAGATCAGGCGCATCACCAAAGAATCGCCACTCCACCGATAATCGCTGCCGCCATGAGGTACAGGACCTGATTGACAACGAGGTTATCCTCCCGCCCACCTCAGCCAAATCTGCCACCACTCAGTTGCTGGATTTTGAGGATACCGATACTGCGAGTATGTAATTGGGATTCAACCGCTGGGCGCGCCGAAGTTTTTGAATGTATGCCTGCACGCATTTTTGAGCATCTGCGAATGCTAATTTTGTAAATCCTGGCTTGGGTGCCGGGTCAGCCTTTTGTTTTGTTTTGAGTCTGTCTCTGTCTGGAGTCAGTCTTTTTTTTACTAAAGGGTCTGTCTTGTTGCAACGAGTCAGTCCCTCTTTTGTATAAAATACTAGGTGCTTCTGGGGTTGTTGCCTCGAACACCGCTTTGTTTTGTAATTATCTTTTACTTTCTTTTGGGTCTGCCTCTGCTGTGGAGCCAGTTGCATCCGGGGAACCTGAATGAAACAACCATGGCTATCGTGTTCCCGTACTATTTGTGTTGGGCTAGTTGTGCCAGAGAATTCGAATGGGGTGACAGCGCACTCCACCTGCTCTTGTGTGCCTTAAGAATCATTGTTTTGACCTAAGTTTTTCAAAACCCTTTTCGAACACTGTCGTGATAAAAAACGAAGAGGAAGGAATTCCTTGGGATTTGCAAAAATTTGATCAATTGAGAGAAAGAGAGGCGTGCTAAGCCCTTAATGAATGAAATCATGCTTGTTAGTGTGAGTACTGAGAAGGACCCTAGCTTTGATCCAGATTGGTCCTACATCGTTTCATGAGCGATTTGTCGCTTAAAAATTTTCAAAAATGTTTTATGCAATCGCGAAGACATGTGTGGAATCGCTTGAGATTGTGCAACCTAGGATCGCCTCACCTCGAGACTCGACCCTCATTTTCAAACCTTGACTCAAATTCGAATGTTCAATCTGTTAACTACAACGTGAGGCCTTGGAGACCAGATTCAAAGCAACCCTCGAACAAGAGGCAAGAAAATCAAATCAAGAAGATCGATGTCGATGTGTCAAAGAGCCAAAGGTGGATCTTTCTGCAAATCAATACAATAGCCACTCTCCTGGATACAGAGGGCTTCAATCTCAAAACCATTTGGCATGGACTTGCTACACTTTTACCCTTTGAGAGGCTCGCTGGGCCAAAAACCCGGAAGGGCGACCCAGGCAAAAGTTAGAGCAAGCAAAAAATACATTCAAAAGGAAAGAAAAAAAATATATAGCAAAAAAGAACAAGGAAGAAGAAAAAAAAGAAAGAAGCCTTGGCAAAAGTTAGAGCCTAAAAGAAAAAAAGAGAAAAAATGAAAAAGAAAGAAAAGAAAGAAGAACAAAGCTCGCAAGGTCGAAAACCTGCAACAGGCGCCTTGGCAAAAGTAAGAGCCTAAAAATAGTGAAGGTTAAAATACCCGAGAGTACCTTAACCCGAACTACGTAAGGCTTGATTCCCATGTTTGGGATACGTAGGCAACTTCATCAAGTCCAAATTTCAACGCCTATAGCGTCTCAGTCCATGTAATGGTTTTGATTACCCATGCTTCCTCCGAATCCGATGTCTCGGTTGCAACAATTGGAGCTACGTGATCAACTTCCTTCTGGAACCCAGTCACCAACGCTTTCAAGGCGACTGTGTCCATATATTGTTTGTGGCCATCTTCGTCCTCTCCGTGCCCGAGAGCCTGGTCGTGATCAATCGTTGTTGAGCATGCTGCGGCATTGTCCAAACAAGGGGCAACTTTCCGTTGCCTCGCATTGCCATAACGATTGCCCTGAGTTACCGTCTAAACCAGGGGCAACTTTCCGTTGCCTTATCCCCCCTTTAAGCCAGGGGCAATTTTCCATTGTCTCCGATCCGAGGTTGCGCATCTCGAGGGTAAGTTCCGCGCTCGTTGAGCGTTGATTGTTTGCAAAAATAGTTTTTGAAAATTTTCACTGAGGTTGACTTATTTTCTCGAAAACTGTTTCATTTTCAAAATTGGACCATGTTTGGACCCAAAAAGGAGAATTTTCAAGCTCATAGCATCGATTCGTGATTTTCAAATCAAAATCGAATAAGTGTGTTAATCCAAGTCTGATTTTGATGAAAACTGTTTTAGAAAAAAAACAAAAAATGGCCAAAATGACGAACTAGGGGCACAATTGAGTCGGTGTGTTTCCCCTTTGTTATCAACGACTTGCCAAGGAGGCACTCCATCACCGTAAGAAATGGTCAAGTTAGTCAGACGGCGTGAACCGCGACTTCCTATTCATCTATCATTTACCCCGGGGAGGGATTGAAAAATGAGAGAATAAAGAATAGAGAGGTGTAAGCTGAAAGAAAAGTGAAGAAGAGGGTTTTGTGAGAAAAACCGAGCTTGAAAGCCGAGTGATGTGAGTATCACAAATCGGAAAGGGTGGGAATAATACCCGGAGGAATTGGCTCCTCGAGATTTGAGGTCTTTTTGTAAACATGTCCGTGTGTCGTGTCTTTTGATTTGTCGACCTTGATTTTCGTTTTGAGTCTTTTCCAAGTGTGTCTCGTTGTGTTTAGGTCGTGTGCCTTTTACTTTCTGTACTTGAGTTCTCCGGCGGTGTCCAGTTGTAGGCTCGATACCCAGGTTAAAAACCTCTCTTTACCTCAAAATCGTCTGTGCTCAGAATGCCGTGCCATTCTCTACATCCATGCGAGGTAAGAGAAGAAATGGAAAATTTGGGACATCCGAGTGTGTTTCAATTTCAGTCAGTTCCGCCTGCCGTGATCCGGCTTGTCCGATTGGGCTGTTTGTTCAAAGTTTTCCGTGTGCGGAATGAACCGAATGTTAGGTTATGGGCTGTATGCAGATTAATCCCCAGCGGGATGTGGGCTGTGTTCAGTTTGAGCAGTGGTTTGTATGAGTTGTTTGCTGTTAGTTGGTTGGTTATCCGATTATTACAGTGCAAGTGCCCAATTTCCAGGCAGTAAAACAATTTCAGTTACATCGAGATGTAATATGATGCAATGCAGTGCAAAGTAGGAGATATGTAAACATAACACTTTTCAGATAAAAAGTTTGTTTTATATAATCTCTTTCAGAGTACAAACTTTTGAAGAAAGCAAAAAAATCTGCCTGCGGCAGTACATAGTACTCTATCTACCAAAAAGAGAAAAGTACAAGAAAAGAAATAAAGAAAAGAAGCAGCAAAATCATCATCATCAGCAGCAGGCCTCATGCCTGAGGATCAGTCCTCGCCTCTTCCCGGCAAAAGCACAGAGCATCGCTTGAGCTGCCATCGCCGGAGCCCGAGCCCGAGCTATCCCCGCCTCCAAGAATGACTCCGCCCTCGCCCGACTCACCATCTCTCGAACTGGAGCTCGTGAGCCGCTCCCACGTGACCACGCCCCTCCAGTGCAAGGGAATATCCCGACATCCCGGTAGAGAGGGGAGGCCCACCAAGCGCCACCCACCGGAGGGATCGGAAAGGAGGTCAAAAATACAAAGAACAAACACATCGAAAACGTGAGCGCTTTATCAAGACAGTAATGCAAGCAGTATGAGTACGGTGTGAATGCCGTGAGCGCTTTATCAAGACATGCACGCAGCAGTATGAGTACGGTGTGAATGTCAGGAACAGTGAATCAGTACTGGATGCAGTGTATAAGTACAGTGTATGAAAGCCGTGAGCAGTTTATCAGATTTTTGTGCAGTGTAGCAGATTGTGCGAAACAGAGTATGGTTTGAGGTCAGGGTCAAGAACATACCGCAGTCAGAGACGGGCAAAGCATCGGGAGTCCGCTGCAGCATCCCCATCAGGGAGGCATTCAGCTCCACAGACTGACGGGTATACTCAGAGGAAGCTTGCAAAAATATTAAATACATCAGTATTCTGTGGGATACTTGAATGAACTGAAATGAAATAACAATGCAAGATGCAGAAATAAAGTAATACATACCGGAGGCAAGTCGGGAATGCCGGCCAAGTCGTGACCAGCCGGAGGAGGAGCAAAAGGGATCTGGTAGGTCTCCCCACTCTGCCCCCTATAAGTCAACATGGTAGGCAGAGCAGCCGGCCTCGCCCCTCTCAGACTCTCCCGCCGAAGCTCGAGCCCTCTCGACGGCCCCACCTCGCTTCCTCGCCGCCTGCTGGCGGCGCAGTCTCACTGATCACGGGAGCCCTTGCTCAAAGGCCGCATCAAGAAGGTCCGGACGTACTCTGAGTAGTCGCCTCGCCTCGCTTCAAGATCTACGCCCACGGCCCGCCCAAGGGTGTAGTCCTCCATCCGCCGGAAGTCAGATTTCGCCTCATGCGCCGGAGGAAGGATCTAACTATTCGCTCAAGCAACCCTAGGGTCTGGGCGATGAACGCCACCTGTACCAGTTCGACAGACCGGGCCCTCTAGAGAATCCCGTAGCGAGGTCTCGATGGCGCCAGATACCGATCTCAGATCACCGCTGGTAGTGGAGCCCACTACCGCCAGTGACCAAATGAAATACGCTTGATTATTCATCGATATAGAAATGTACGCTTGAAAGCGAAGCTTAAACGGATCAGAAGTAAAACATACCTGGGGGGTGATGGTGTCAAGAAACGGCGAAGAAGCTAAAGTGTCCCGGCTCGGACGACGCCTGTCAGAACGGCGAGAGAAGGGAACGACCAGAGGGGTCTCCGCCTGCACCGCTCTAGTCTGGGAAGTAGGCGACACCCACACCGCAAAACAGACGTCAGTATGACTATCAGATCAAGCAGGATGCAGAATAAAGCAGAAATAACGGAGCTGTGTGTTGTGTATTGTGTTGTGCAGAGTGTACAGCGTGAACAGTGTGCAGTCAGTGTAAAGCGGAGTATGTGTGTGCCGTGTGTACAGTATACAGACTACAGTGTGTGCAGTGTACAAAATACAGAAAGTATAGAACAGAAATGTAAAGTAGAGAAGAAGACATACCTCCCAGGCTCGCCAGTAGCCTCCTAGCAGCTGTCCACTGCCACGAGAGACTGAGCTCATATAACCGTAAAGGGTGGCCAAAGCCGCATCCCCCATATCTTGCAATCCTCTCGACGCCCACCAAAGCGCCGAAAGGTGCAGAGGGGCACGTGTTCGCCTGCCGGCAAACAGGTGGTCCCCAAAGAAGAACATGAGGAAGCCGCGTGGTATCTCGGGCTCGGGTCATCGGAGTCGGCCCACCAAAGACGGCCGACTGAATCGCACTCGAACCAGAGTAGCGGATTTAACCTCGACGAGCAAGTGGCGACGCCGCCGAGCAAGTGAATTTGAGCGCAATCCACTCATCCATGTCTATATCGGGGATCGGATCACTTCACCCCGGCGCCGGTGAGCATCGAGAAGTCGTAAGGGGTCATCGCCATGTCCCCGCCGATAAGTGAAATGAATCGGGTATCCCACCACCTCTCGCCAGGCGGCAAGAAGAGGTCCGCAAGCAGAGCCCGAGAGTCCTCGCAGGTGCCAAAGCCGCCCGATCTACAATGCGCTTAATCGGCGTAAAATGGCTGCATTAATCGTGAGCGGTGACGCTCCCATACCCGCGAGAGAGTATGAGAGTCTCCGTAGTCAAGAAATTGGCGGCCATATGAAGATATGCAATGGTACAACCGTATGCGGCAGATTTTTAAAATTCAAATGTAAACCGGCACCGTGTGCTTACAAGAACTACAAGCGCGTGATGCGTCAGTGTGTTTTGGATGCTCCAGTGTAAACTTGGTGCATGTGTGCACATTTTTCAGATTCAAGCAGATATCAGGTTTCAGCGTATCAGTGGGTGGGCTACGGCCTGTGATATGTCAGTGCTCCTATGAGGATCAGTGTAAATAGCATGTGTGCGTGTTTTTCAAAGTTCAAATAAGAAGCCAGGTCTCAGTATGTTTCAGTGAACTACAACGTGTGATGTGTCCGCATGTTGGTGTAGTTTTGTGCAAATCTAGCATGCGGCGAAGCCAGATTCAAATAAGCACCGTGTCGCGAATTGGCAAGGTAATGTGCCGTGTGTTTGGGTGATTCAGACTAGTGCAAAGGTGTGTGCATGTGCGCCGGTCCTAAACAGTGTCGCTTATGAGTTTGTCTACAATCAACTACAAGACAAAGACATCGTAACTAAACAGATAATGGGTTCATTAGCTACGGTAGCTGACAGAAATCCTACATTACGTAAAAATAAAGCAAAGATAAGGGTGTTACCCTGAGGCGCCTAAAGGACAAATGAGTGGCGGCTCACAGCCAGGTCCAAAGCCCCGCCGGCCGCTGAAGTGGCGGAGTCCGTCTGGCGGAAGCACGTGGATGGCCACCGGTAGGTCGCCGTCGGCGGGCGCCGCTGGCAGGAGCTCGACCCCGTGATCCATCTCGTGGTCCGGGAGTCCCGACGCAGGAATATCATCAGCCATAGCAATGGAGATGAGAAAAATAGCCGAAAGAAGAAAAATGGGCCAGAATGCGAAAAGTCAACTGGGAAGTCAACCCCGAGAGGGTCGGAAATGGCCGGGAAGGCCGGAAGAGGAAAATGCACGAAAATGTAGAGAATATCGAGGGGAACAAGTCCTGAAAAGGCAGAAACGGCGAAAAGTGCACCGAAACGAAGTTTTGTTCGGTCGAAAATGTCCGAAACGCGAAGAATATCGCGAATCCGACGAGAAAATGGGCGTGAAACGCGGAGAAATCGGCGAAAAATCGAAAGGAAAACACTCTAGAGAGAGAGAGAGGAGGAGTTTTCGGCGGTGTGGAAGTAAGAAAATAGGGTTTAGGTGCCCTATTTTATAACACCCGTGGCAAATTGGCAAAACTGCCCCCCGATCAGGCATTTTCTGCCGGTCGGCACTTTTTTGTGCCGGTCGGCACTTTTTTGTGCCGATGGATGAGTTTAGGCAGCCGGTGGCAGCCGGTGACCACCCCACCCAGCCGGTGGTTCTCCCAAGGATGTTTTTAGGCAAGATGAGGGGTCTTGGGTCTCCATAGATCAATAAAGTGCAAGAAAATGCATCCCCGATGCTCAACCGGCCTCCGTTTTGACTTCGGACCGTCTCTACTGTGCGTGACGCTCAAATTCAAGCGAAGATTGTATCCTTTTGTATCCTTTTGTCTTTTATAAGATTCAAAAGTTACCCCGTGTGCGCTACATGCATCCATCACATTGTCCGGCGCATTGTATCGCGCCATCTTGCACGTCCCTTGGGACTTGCACTTTCATTGCATCTCGAGGTACGTGTGCCTCGTTTTGCGTTTCATTTTCCATCAAATGAGGTATGTGTGCCTCATTTTGCATTTCATTGTATCTCGAGGTACGTGTGCCTCGTTTTGCATTCCATTTTCCATCAAATGAGGTATGTGTGCCTCATTTTGCATTTCATTGCATCTCGAGGTACGTGTGCCTCGTTTTGCATTCCATTTTCCATCAAATGAGGTATGTGTGCCTCATTTTGCATTTCATTGCATCTCGAGGTACGTGTGCCTCGTTTTGCATTTCATTTTCCATCAAATGAGGTATGTGTGCCTCATTTTGCATTTCATTGCATCTTGAGGCACGTGCCTCGCTTTTGCATTTCATTTTCCATCGAATGAGGTATGTGTGCCTCATTTTGCATTTCATCGCCTCGAGGCACGTGTACCTCATTGCACTTCATTTTCCATCCTTTGAGGCACGCCAAGACCTCATTGCACGCGCTGCCTCGCTTGCCCCATTTGCATCCGCACGTGTCTCATTCGCATCACACTCACTTAGAGTGTTGTGTAATCGCGTTGCCCTCGGTCCGGCGAGACCTTAAACACGCACGGTCTAGGAGACCTTAAATCCTCTGAAGGTGCAATTCTTCGGTGTTTGTCGTGCGAACGACTTTCGGTGGTCCGGTAAAGCCACCGTCTGGGTTTATGTAAGTTCCTAGAAGACCAACTGACGGTGAAAACTAGAGTTTAAACGCTTATGCCTAGAACGCAAAGGTTCGGAATTTCCGAGACTAAAGTCCGGTTTAAATACCCAGGGGTGTACCGCTTGAAATCAGATGGAAACCCCATAGGTTGAGGCGTGTTTACGCCTCAATTCGATAACGAACCGACCTAGTATATCGCCTTGTTGGTAAGATAGGAAAGCAATCGTAGCTATTGCATCATCGTGCATCATCATGCATCATGTAAATACTGCATATGTCATGCATTTCAAAACAAAAAACATGCATGTGTCATGCATTTCATTGTAATATAGTGTATATGTCATACATTTTCTGTAAAACATCTAGTACATAGTGCATTGTAGCCTGCATGCATCTACGGCATCATCCTCCATTTATGGCTTCCGCCTTTCCTTGTTGAGCTTGGTCTGGTATGTACCTTTACTTTTCACGTTGAAGCACAGTTCTGCATGTGTATCGCGCCTACTCCTTGATGAACTTGGTTTGAGGTTGCGGCACCTTTTCTGTGTTAGACATGGTTTGTATGTGTGCATGCCTTTCCTAAGCAAGATTCGGTTTGGCCCGCGTGCCGTATCCATTGTATCCATATCCATTGCATTGTAGCTTGCATGCATCCATTGCATCACCTCCATCTATGGCTTGCACCTTTCCTTGTTGAGCTTGGTCTGGTATGTGCCCATATTTTTCGTGTCGAAACACAGTTGTCGAGCTTTTGTGTCCGAGCCTTGAGGGTAGCGGCACCGCTTCTGTGTTAGATACGGTTTGTATGCGTACATGCCTTTCCTAGGCAAAATACGGTTTGGCCCGCGTGCCATATCCATTGTATCCATTTCCATTACATTGTAGTGTAATCATTGCGTCCCAAGATTAGGATCATTATTCTCTCCCAGCGGTCGCTTTCCCCACTTATGTCATTCCACCCAATACTTGTTCTTGTGTCCGTGCCAAGTACTCATAGATCAGACATCGTTCTATGGGAGACGGACTTGTTACCTCCATCAATCTATTTGACATTTGTGCGGTTTCGAACCGTTCCGGTTTGAATCATGATTCAATTGCCCTGCATATAGTCCGCATTGCATATAGTTTCAATTGCATTGCATTATTAGTTGCATTATTGTTGTATATATTGCATATCATTTTGCATATCATTTAGCATTCGCATTGCATATGTCATGCATGTACACTAACAATATTGTACCTGTTAAGTTTACTTTCTTTGCAGGCACGATATTGTATGAACGGCTCATTTGAGGCCGGTGCAACCGGACGAGTCGCACAAGTATTGTATCCTCCGCGCGAGACGTTTGAGAATTGCATAATTCTCTTACATCCTTTCTGCATTGTAGTGTAGTCTGGTGTACGCTAGCTTATAACTGTCGCATGTGTGCTTCATTACAGCTTCCTTTGCATGATCATAAGTTATGCTCGGCTTATTGCATTGTCTTGCATTTTGCCCCTGCCTTCGGGCGCATACCTTATCTACGGCTTGTATGCCTGTGCCTGAACTACGCTGGTTTGATTCCTAAAGGGATACGTAGGCAGCTTGCGAGTTCAACCATTTGCGCTTTGTATGTTTGTTCAAGTCTTCGGCCTTGTCAAAAATGGGTCGTCTCTGGGCTTTGACATTCACTCCCGTCATTGTTATGACTTTCGAGTTCACAAAGAGGGCAATCAGAGACACCCCATTTTTGACCGTCCTCAAGACTCGGACGTCACCGTTTGAACACTTGGTGATCATCCATGTGTGTGTTCGTTTGGAGTTCCCGGAGTTCTCGGCCCGCGCGCCTTGCCTCAAGATCTCCGAACTTGGCTGTTTTGTGTCCGGTTTTGCACTGACACTGTGTTTTGTTTAGAGGGGCAGGGAATGCTTTGTGAGGCATTCCCACACACCACCTGTGGCTAGAGGCCACCTGGTCAGAAGTTGCCACTGGCACTATTTTGTGCCGGTCGGCACTCAATTTTGTCAAAATGACATTTTTTGCGGCGGACATCGTGCACTTGCTTTCTCGAGATATTTTCAGACAGTTGTGTGCCATATTTCCCTCCATACACGTGTATGGAGGGATGAGCCTTGTTTGCTTAGCTTGTAAGTCTTACAAGTTCTATAAGAGGAAGGCTCTTCTTCTTGGCTTAGGGTTGAAATTCTTGAGAGGTTTCACCATTTTAGAGAGAAACCAAGCTCGGTTTTAGGTTAGATCATATATCTATTCTATCTCTCTTTCCTTGCTTATTTAGTACACTAGGTGCTTTAGTTCACACTTTTGCACACAAGCACCTAGTGTTTCACCTTCCCTTGCTAATGAGGTTCCAAGAGGTTGTTCTTGAGGTTTGTGGCTGGTTTGAAGCTAAAGGAAGCCATCACACCACCATCTTTGAAGAAGGCTACAAGGGTAAGGATCTAGTCCTCTTTTTTCCCCTTTTTTGTACCTTGTTTTTACATAGTTTAAAGCAGTTTTTGGGCTTAGTGTTTGGCACATAAAAGTTCTGATTTTTGACCCTCTTTATTGTATATTAAGAGTGTTTTGTGGTTTGGGGAGGTTTGACCCCCTTTAGACCTTGAAAAGGGTCCCTTTTTGTGCTATTTTGGAGAGATCCGGGTCTTGTGTGGTTTCCACCATCAAATCTTGAGGGATTTCAGCAGGAGATGGTGCCATTAAGTCCTAGAAAGGGGAGGGCCACCCCCTCTCCTTGATGTCCTTGAAAAGGGCAAGTTTTACCTCTTGAGAGAGCACCATGCTTGAGTATGTATTGAACATGTTTGAGTTGTTTTTCATGCTTATTATGCCATGTTTTAACTTGGTTTTAAGTTGGTTTTGGTCTCCTATGCATGCTTAGCATGGTTGCCTTGTAATGCCCTTTTATGCTCTAACATGCCTAGGTAGTATGCCTTAGTCTTTAACATGTTTTAGGCTTGCATTTGTGAAGATTTTGTGCTTATATTTCCATGTTTTAGGTCTGTCCATAAGTATTTTGGTCAATCTTAGCATGTTTAATATAGCCCCTTTGCATTTGGCTTGTTAGCCTTAAGAGTTTGGATGTGTAGCATGCCTTTGTTTGCATTGTTTTGATGGTTTGGAATCACCTAGCATGCTATTTCAGTCCATTTGGTGTGCTTGTATGCTTACCTTGCATGCTCCTTCGTGACTTCTTAAGCTTGTGTTATATGCTCCATGTTTAGGCCTTATTGCATGCCTTAGATTCCATGTCCCTTAGATGCCATCTAAGTGGTCCTTTGGGCCTAATTTGACATGCTAAAAATCTGTTTTGAGTTGTTAAGTGCATGCCATAATTGCCTTGCATAGGTGTAGTTCAATGCCCTATTGGCTTGCCTTAGCCTAAGACCATTTGCATGCTTTATTTGGCATGCTTTATCCCATGATTTGGCATCATGTTTAACATGAATTTCAGAGCTTTTAATGCATGCTTTTAGTCCACATTTGGTCTCTTTAAGTGTGCTTGAATATTGCTTGTTTATGCCTTGGGTTTGGTACCTTAACATGTGCATGTGTGTGTGTGTGTTTAGTCTCCCTTTGTAGGCTCCTTGGCCACTGACTTTAGGCCTATTTGAGTTGCCTAGATCATGTATAAGTCCATCCCTCATGTGGTTTGCATGCTTGACTTGTGTGCTTGTTTGCATGTTTGCATAAGTGTATCACATTGTCCATCTTGCATCCTAGATAACATGCTTAGGATTGCACCACATTGACATGCATGCCAAGCCTCTTGAAGTGAGTTTGATAGAGGTTTGGCACCCTTTTGTGCCTATGTGTTTTGCATGCATTTGAAAGTGAAGTTGCATTCTTGGTTCTTAGGGCCATCATGCATGAAAATGCGATTGGTGGTCCGAACCGAGGCACATGCCCCTTGAGTCAATAACATGATAGGGAGTGTGTTTGGTGCATAAATGGCTTGAATTGCATTGCCTTGCATGTTGTTTCCTCTGCTTTGTGAGTTGCGGATCTCAGAACATTTTGTGCCGACCGCACTTTTAGTGCCGACCGGCGGTTTTCCCACCGATGGAACAATTACGTGCGGTAGCCTCCTTCACGGGTGGTGTTCTACCCCAGGTGGTGATCTCCAAGGCTTCGAGAGGCACTCCTGGGATTTTGGAAATTTTCTGAAGAGGAGAGCAGAGGAAACAGAGGCACACTTGTACGGCAGTGCGATTCCGAGCCAGTCCCGAGCGCGTGCTGCATTTGGCCCTCATCCCGAGGCGATTTACTGTTTAATTAGATTAATTATTTAATTTAATTAATTTAGTTGATTTGTAATATTTAATTAGCTAGTTTAGTTAATTATTTATTCGGTGTATTATTATTTTGATCCCTCCGAGTGAGGGCAAAATGTAATAAGTGTGTGAGTGGGTGTATGTCTTCCAAACCCCATTTCTTTCTTCCCTTTTATTTACCGCTTATGGTAATGGACTAGGGCATGTTTATTTTAGCATACCTTATGCAATGCATGCGCATTCATGCATTTGTTTACATACATCGGGCTCGCACATCATGCAAACCGCATCGCATACTTTCAATTCCAAATTGAATACGTGATAGTTGTTGCATCTCATGTGCCATGTTTAGGTTAGCCGAGCTCGCTTTAGATTACACTCCTATATGTGTCGCATTAGCCACTTAACATGAACTAGGTCATGCATGTTTGCTAACTAGTTTACTGTTTTGGCACGGAGTACGATGTAAGTTTTTATGGCTTTAGCATATCGCATGCGTGTGAATGTTTACCATGACAGTATGCTTGCCATGCGGCTAAGTGCTTACATGATAAACTGTTTGAATGCTTGTGGGTGGAGGTTGATTTCTGAGTTGGAACAACTCGTTGAAATCCGAATTTTAGCCTACTTGCGAGTAGCAAAAACTAACACGTTTTTCGAGACAAAACGGATATGCAATGTTTATTTCCAAATTAGGCAATCTAGTCTATACTTTTGTGTTGTGCGCATCACATAGTAAATTCTAGGCTAATAATCGGAATAAGAACGCATAAAGTTTTCAAAAACGGATATCACGGTTAGTAGAGGCCGGTTTTCGGACCGGGCGAAAGGGGTGCTCATAGCTGACCTTCCCCGATCGTACTAAGCTCGAGTCAAGACCACTTTGGTGATGACGGACATGTGGCCTTCTAAGATCGAGTCGTGGTTTCCTAAATTTCCCATTTTAAAATATTTAGGTGGCGACTCTGTAATCTGGCAAAGCAGTCCATGTTTGGCACTACTTTTCAAAAAATCTGTTTTCTCAAAATGATTTGCCAGAGTTGGACTCTTTGGTTCAAGATTTAGAACCGCAACAAATAAAAAAGAAGAGTCCGAACTGTAGCGCGAGGTCCCCCGCGGACGTGCTACAGTTAGAAATGAATCTTTGAAGGAAATTAACTTGTCTAAGGAACTTTTGTAATTCTTTCTTACTTGATGGAGGTCTGGCTTCAATGATGGCTTTGGCTTTATTCTGGTCAATCTGTATTCCTCCCTTGTATATTTCATTGCCCAAGAAGTTTCCAGATGATATGCCAAAAGCACACTTAAGAGGATTGAGTTTCAACTTGAACTTTCTCATTCTTTTAAAGGCTGCTTCTAAGTGAAACAGATGCTCCTCCATGGATTGGGATTTAACTACAATGTCATCAATATAACACTCTAAATACCCTCCAATGAGGTCATGAAAGATAGTGTTCATAGCCCTCTGATATGTAGCCCCAACATTCTTTAGGCCACATGGCATTTTAACCCATTCAAAGGCCCCAATATTCCCAGGACATCTGAATGTTGTCTTGTGAACATCCTCATCTGCAATACAGATTTGGTTATAATCAGAGTGCCCATCTATCATTGATAAAATTTGATGCCCTGCTGAACTGTCTACCAACAAGTCTACTATAGGCATAGGATATTCATCTTTTGGAGTTGCTAGATTTAAGTTTCTAAAATCAATGCATACCCTCATTTTACCATTCTTCTTAACTACAAGCACAATATTGGATAGCCATTCAACATACCTGGCTGTCCTAATAAAGCCTGCCTTGAGTAGTCTAAAAATTTCTTCCTTAACTTTCTGAATCACTTCTGGACTCATTCTTCTTGGCTTTTGCTTATATGGCTTGAAATTAGGCCTCATAGGGAGCCTATATTCCACTAATAACCTATCCAATCCTGGTAGTTTATTATAAGACCATGCAAAACAATCGTTATATTTCTTCAAAACAACCAACAACTGGTCCTTGTCTAGAGCATTCAAACAAGCACTTATATAGGTGGGTGTAGACACCCCATTTTTGACCGCCTTTAAGACTTGGGCGTTACTGATGGTTTACTTGGTGGTAAAAGGTGTGCAGGGCAAAGGTTAAATTTCTTCGGCAATGGGAGAGACAAATCTCAACTTCACACCCCATTTTGGACCAAAGCTATTTTGAATGATTTTCAGACCTTAAAACCCTCTCTTTCAAAACATTTTTGAAATAAAGTTTCTACAATGTTCCGAGGCTCACATTTTGTCAAATAATGCGCTTTTCGATAAACCGAGAAAGGGCAAAGTGGAAATGAATGAAAGAGAGATGAAATCTTTGAAAAATCTTTCAAAATACCTTGCTTAGGGGTTTGAAGTTGAAGAAAAGAGGAGAAGAGGGGAGAAAACAAGTTGGAGAAGAAGTTCGGCATGAATCCAGGTGGAAGAGAGTCGAGCAGCCCTCGCTGAATCGGGCCTATTCATCTGCATACTTGGATTTCAGCTATGAGGCCACCACCATTGGAAAGCTTACTTCCGGGGCTTCATTTTGCACTCAAGAATCTCCAAAAGCCAAGTCCGGGTGGGAGAGATATGGTTCGTTGAAGTAGGGGATCAGTCCGATTGGATCAAATATGCGCGACTTCACCAAAAAGGGCATAACTTTTTGTACAGGATGAATTTTAATGCAAGGTTTGCGGCATTGGAAAGCTAACTTCTGGGGCTTCACTCTGGACACCCACCGGCCACTTTTTGGCCTTGCCAGCACCTACCGGCCATCAATTTGGCAGGCCGGCCAAATAAGTAGCAGGCCGGCCAAAAAAGTGGCCGGCCGACCAATTTTGCTGGCCGACGACCTTCAGGAGTATTCTACAGATTGAATGCATGCCAGCTGTGCTAGCTGGAGTGCACAGACCCTGCTCCCCATGCACGTGTGTGGTTGTTTTCCACCATTTGACCCTTTTTTTGCACCTTTTGCTCAAAGCTTCTTGAGGAAGCTTTGACCCCTTGTCTTGGCTTCCTCAAGAAGCTTGCACCTTTGCATTAGCTTCTCTTAGAAGCTTGACTCTTTTGACCCTTTTGTTTAGCTTCCCTTAGAAGCTTCAAGCCATTATATTGTCTATATAAGCAAACCCTCTCCTACTTTGTTAGGGTTAGAACAAAAAACCAGAGCTATACACATATATATCTGATATATATCATCCTCTCTCTCTATATCTCCCTCTCTCTCTACTTTTGTGTGTGTTTGAGGGCCTAAAGTGTGTGTTTGTTCATAGTATTGCACTAAGATACACACTATTACACCTTACTTCGACTTAGGAGGTATTGAGGGTTTGTTCTTGAAGTTTTGAGCTAGATTTGATTAGAAGAAGGTGGCTGGACTTGCTGTTCTTGAGGTGTTCTTCAAGGGTAACACTTTGCTTTATTTTCCCCAATCTTGCATTAGCTTTTGACCTGTCTTGCATGCTGATTTAAGCTTTGTGTATAACTGAAAAAAGTCTTTTTTTTAGCTCCTTTTTAAGTTTGTTCAAGATCACTTTTGTGTTTGGGGTTGTTTACCCCCTCTTAGGCCTTGTTTGGCCTCATTTTTGTGTCTTTTTTGTGAGCTTCGAGACCACCTTATGTTGGCCTTCTCACCACTGAAATCCAAAGGGATTTCAGTGGTGGGGATGGTGTTTTGAGGTCCGAAGAAGGAGAGGGGTGATCCTCTCCTTTGTTGTCTTGTTTACTAGCATGTTTGGCCCTTCAAAGGAGCCCTTATTTGCACACTTCTTGAGCTTGGTTCAGGCATTTTTCAGTGAGTTTTAGGGCCATCTTGAACCTTTTCCAGAGCTATTTTTGTCATTTAAGGCTTGCCTCTTGCATGTGTAGAGCAACCCCTTGTATGGCCTTCCAAAGGAGCACCTTATTCTAACATGTGTTGACCACATTCCAGTGGGTATTTGGTCATATTTTGGCATGCCTTAGATCTGTTTTTGGTTGGTTTAATGGTCTCTTGCATGCATCATATGCTTGCCTTGTAATCCTATGTTTTGGCCTAACATGTATCATGTTGTGAGATGACATTTTAGCATGATTTTGGTTAGGTTCCAAGAGGGTTTTAGCACTGTTTTTCCATGCTTAAGGTCTGGCTTTGTTTGTTTTGATCATGTTTGCCATGATTTGTATAGCCGTCTTGCATTCTAGCTTACTAGCCTTGGGTGTATGGGTCACTAGCATGCTTTACTTGGCTTGTTCTCATGATTTGGCATCATTGGAGACCACATTTCAGTCCATGTTCCATGCTTGCATACTTGCATTTTCCATCCCTTTCATGCTTTGAAGAGTTGATGGTTTATGCTCCATGTTTAGGCCCTTATGCATGCATGCTTGTGTGTGTGTTTTCATGCCTTTGTTGCATCATTATGGCCACTGATTTTGGCATGCTTGAGAGCTACCCATGTTAGTGTAAGTCCATCTCACCATGTTGTTGCATGCTATACACGTCCACATGTTTAGGTTGTATGCCTATTGTATATTGCATGTTCACATACTCGTGTTGCATGCTTAGGTTGCATTTGGCATGCATGCTTTGCCTCTTGAATTGATTATGATAGAGGTTGAGCCCATTTGTTTGTTTGGTTTGCATTACATTTGAAATCAAAATGCACAACTTGGCTTCTTGGGCCATCACGCATCGAAATGCGCGATTGGTGGTCCGAGAATCGAGTACCATACCCCTTTGAGTCATAAACATGATAAGGGATGTGGTGGTGCACACATTTGCTTGAAATGCATTGCCATGCCTTGTTTTGCCCTCTGCTGCTGTCAAAACAGGATTCTGCAGGAAGATTTGGCCGGCCGGCCATCTGCAGTGCCGACTGGCCATCCATCAGTGGCCGATGGCTTCACAAGTGGCCGGTGACCACTCACTTTTGGCCGGTGACCATCCCACATGGCCGGTGGTCCCCCCCCAATGTCCAGAGAGTGCTCCCTGGGACTTGTGCAATTTTCAGAGGAGCAGAGTAGGGAAAACAGAGGCAAACTTGTGCATGGCATTGGATTTCTGAGCAAACCCGAGCACGCGCACATTGGACCCTCTTCCCAAGGCCTTTACTGCTTTCTTAGCTTAGTTAATTTGTTAATTAATTAGATGGTCTGTAATTATTTAATTAGCTTGTAGGTTAATTAATTTGTATTATTCTTTTGGTCCCTCTGAGCGAGGGCGAATTTGGAATAAGTGTGGGTGAGTGTGTGTATGTCTTCCAACCCCCACTTCTTTCTCCCTTTTACTTACCTGCTTTCAATGGTTAGTACTAGGGCATATTTATTTTAGCATACCTTATGCTATGCATGCGTGCATCCATATATTTGTCTTGCATACACCGGGCTCGGCACATCATGCTAACTGCCCTTGTATTTTAATTCCAAGTTGAATACTTGTTAGTTGCAGCATTTCACATGCCATCTTTAGGATAGCCGAGCCTATTCAAGCTACATCCTGCATGTGTTGCATTACCATCTTAACATGAACTGGGGTGATGCATATGATTACTAACTAGTTTCTGTCTTGGCTTGGAGTACTAGGTAAGCTTTTATGCTTTAGCATACCGCATGCGTGTGAGTGTTGCCATAATAGCATGATTACCATGAGGCTAGCTGCTTATGTGATATAATTGCTTGAATGCCTGTGGGTGGAGGTCGAATTACCTGAATTGGAATAATGCATTAAAACTATGAGTTTTAAGCCCACTAGATAGTGGCAAAACCATCTTTTCTAAAGCCCACTCGAGGGTGGCAAAACCTACATTTTTAGCATACTTGCGAGTAGCAAACCATTTTCAAAGCAAACATGGAATGTTTTGTTCCAATTTGGGCGATTTGGTCTATACTTGTTTGCTGTGCGCACAACATAGTAATTCTAGGCTAATAACCGGAATAAGAACGCGTAATGTTTTCAGAACAAGATATCACGGTTAGTAGAGGCCGATCTTCGGATCAGGCGAGAGGGGGTGCTCATAGCTGACCTTCCCCAATCGTACCCAAGTTCCCGAGCCGAGGCAACTTTGGTGATGACAGACACGTGGCCTTTGGCACCGAGTCAGGGTTTCCTAAATTCCCCCATTAAAAAATATTTAGGTGGCGACTCTGTATCTTGCAAAGCAGTCCATGTTTGACACTTCTTTTCAAAAAATCCGTTTTCTCAAAACGATTTGCCGGATTTGGACTCTTTGGTTCAGATTAAGAACAGTAACCAAGACGAGTCCGAACTGTAGCATTGAGGTCCCTCGCGGACTTGTTACAGTTTCTGGCGACTCCGCTGGGGAAATTAGAGAGCTTGACTCGAACTCATGATATCTTGTTTTGACTACACTTATGTGTTTCTTTGCATTGCATGTACATTGGTGCGCCTAGGACACCGTGTTGGCCATCTGCTATTCTTGAGCGGTTTGCCGGAGGCTTGACTTTGTCAAAGCATGCCATAAGGTCGATCTTGGCTCTGCCACAAGATAGAACACAAACCCGGTTTCTACGGCACCCTTTTTGACCATTCGACCTAGTGCATATTCAGAATCCATAGTGACCATTCCAAACTAGGACAGGTTGCTTACCCGATTATAGGTTGTTTGAAACCGCTGCGTGCGTAATGAAACCCTAGCTCCTAACAAAATAGGACAGGGAAACCCTACCCCAACATAGGGGTGTTTTGGCTCTCTTTTACTTGCTATGTGCTTTAGAGTGCGTCTCTACATGAATGCGTGTGTCAATTTGCAAGTTTAGGCATCAGGCCTGCGGGCACCAGTTCAATATTTTGGGATTCAGTTTACCTGAGGGTATCAGTTTAACAGGCAGAATTTTGGGACAGAATTCAGTAGAGGGCACAGTCATCCTACTATGCTCATATCTGTTTTGGCGAAATCAGGTTGAGGTGCTGTCTGTTTTCTCTTCTGGGAACCATAGCTTCAGAAGGCTCCAATTTCCCCCGAGGTTCATTGGATTTGGGTTGATAGACTTTGTCAGGTCAGAGATTCAGTTCAAGGGAAATCAGTGTTCCTTTGCCAGAGGCAGGGTAAAAGGGCCAGTCAGGCACAGATCACCAGTTCAGCGGTTACCAGATTAGTGGCCCTTATCCACCTCACCAATGAATTGTCGGGCCGAGGTCTCGCCATTTTCTACAGGATAGATATACCTACCAACGAGCAATGAGAACATGGCAAGAATGGAGGAAATGATGCGTCAACTCCAAGAAAGCATGAAAGCTATGCAGCAGGACGCTGCCCGCCAAGCGGAGTTTTCCAAAAAGCAGGCTACGATCATGGCCCAACCGGCAGAGCTAATCACTAGGCTACAACAGCAAAACGGAGCATCTGCTTCGCATCAAGCTCCTCCCCCACCAGGAGCTCCAATACCCGAAGAGACACCAAATGTCCAGGCAGATACGGACATTCCGGTAGGGCCGGCTCCGCCCCCAATTTTGCCCCAGCTATCCAAAACACCTACCAATTTGCCGGACTCTCCCTTTGAGTTCGAGGTCGACCCTACAGTGTTGAAATTGAGCAAGCTTGAAAAGATGTTCAAGAGATCCCAAGGAGTCAAAACCATCCCTGACATTGAAGATGGATATACCGACGTAGCTGTGACGCTGCCTGACAGATTCAAAATGCCTTATATCGACCGGTTTGATGGGTCTGGCGACCCCATGGTGCACCTGAGATTGTTTTCAGATGTTTTAAGGCCAATGGGCCTCACCAGACTGCAGAAGCTGTCTCTGTTCAGCCGGACCTTGTCGGGTGTGGCAGCCATATGGTATGCCAAATTAGAAGATGACGTCAAGAGAAATTGGGACGAGATGGCTGAGGCCTTCATTACGCAATACTCATACAATACACAAATCGAGATTACAACCCGTGATCTCGAGACAAAAAGGTAAGAGCCTAAAGAGAGCTTCTCAGAATTCGTGGCCCACTGGAGGGCCAAAGCCTCAATGATGACCATTAGGCCAATGGACAAGGATCAAATACGGATGGTTGTGCGCAACCTCCAACCCAAACTAATGCAAAAAATGATCGTGCTCCCCTTCCCTACCTTTTCAAATTTCCATGAGATGGGAGTACAGATCGAGGATGCCATGAAGCAGGGCCTTATTGACTAGGAGAAGGAGCAGCCCAGGCAGGCGTTTTCCCGCAGTTCGAATGCGACCATCAGTGGTGATGCAGCTGCAAGATCTTCTGAAGTGGGCATGGTCACCACCACCACATCAAAAAAATCTACCCCATTCACCGGTGCGTCCGGAAGTAGCTCACAGACGACCAAATATCCACCCCGAGTCAATAGGGTTTTCACCCCACTTTATATGCCTTTGTCAAAGGCTCTAGAGGTCTTAATCTAGAAAGGACATCTGAAACCATTGGAACAACAGCCTTTACCTGATCCTCTCCCTCCAAAGCATGACCGGACTAAGTACTGTGCTTACCATCAACAAACCGGTCATGAGACCGATAGCTGCTTTCGTCTGCGCCATGATGTACAAGATTTGTTTGACAACAAGGTCATTGCTGCACCAGCTCAGCAAAGCCTATCACCACTGGATCAGTGAACTTGGGGGATAGTACGAATATGTGATCAGGGGATGAACCACCTACGGGCGGCACTCAGTTTACTCCAGATGTGGCGTTTGGCACGCACTGTTTTGAGCATTTGCAAATGCTAGTTTTGTACTTTTTGACTTGGGTATTGGGTCAGTCTTGTCATTTTGTATTGAATCAGCCTTTTCATACTGAGTCAGTCAGGTCTGTCTTGTTGTATCGAGTCAGTCCTGTTTTGTTAGAGTCGGATGATTTCGGGGGTGTTATCTCGGACATCACTTGCTTGTTTTGTGTTTGTCTTTTTGCTTCCTTTTGAGTCTGTTTCTTCCTTGGAGCCAGTTATGCCAACAGATCTGAATGAAACAGCAGTAGTTTTCACACTCTTGTGTCTGCTTCTGCCTTGCGCCAGTTGTGCTAGAAGCTTGAATGAAATGGCAGTACATTCTACCTGCTCTTTTGTGCTCTGAAATTATTACATTGACCTAAGTTTTTCAAAACTTTTTCTAACACTGTGGTGAAAACGAAGAGGAAGGAATTCCTCGGGTTTTGCAAAAATTTGATCAATTGAGAGAATGAGAGACGTGCTAAGCCCTTAATGAATGAAATCATGCTTGTTAATGTGAGTATTACGAAGGATCCTGGCTTGATCTGGATTGGCTCCACACTGTCTTCAGCGCGAGCGATTAGTCGCTTTCTTAAAAGATTTCAAAAAATGTTTTGCGCCGTCATACGAAGACCTGTGTGGAATCGCTTTTGAGATTGTGCAGTCTAGGATCGCTCTCAGCGTCGAGACTCGACCCCCTTGCTTTCAAACCTTGGACCTTACTTCAGAGTGTTCAACGGTCAACTACAATATGAGGCCTGTGTGGCCAGATTCAAAGCAGCCCTCAACCTAGAGGCGGAAAAATATCAGATGTGCTTGAAGAGCCGAAGATGGATCATCCTGCAAATTAATGAAGACTGGCAAATCCCAGAAGGGAAGAAAGAAGAAAGCATTGCTGAAGGACAACCGAGTTCCTATCCACAACACTAGGGGCAAATTCACCCTACATTGGATGGACTCCTACATCGTCAGCGAACAGCAGCCATTCTCCTGGATTCAGATGACTTCAGGATCTCAAAACCATTTGACATGGACAAAGCTACACTTTTACCCTTGAGAGGCTCGCTGGGCCGAAAACCCGGAAGGGCGACCTAGGCAAAAGTTAGAGCAAAAAAAAGAATGAAAAAAAAAACAAGAAAAAGAAAAATGCGAAAAGAAATGAAAAAAAAATGCGAAAAAGGAAATGAAAAGAAAAGAAAAATTGAAAAAGAATGAAAAGAAAAGAAAAACAAAGCTCACAAGGTTGAAAACCTAGAAAGGGCGGCCTTGGCAAAAGTTAGAGTGCAAAAGGAGAGGTTAATACTCGAGTGTACCTTAACCCCGAACTACGTAAGGCTTGATTCCCATCTTTGGGATACGTAGGCAACTTCATTCTGAAGTCCAGCCGTAAAACAATTCAAATTCGATTGTGTCCATGCGATGGTTCTGGTCATCTTTGTGTTCTCTGTATCTGAGGATTTGGTTGTGTTCGTTATTCTGAGGGCTGACTACAATGCGCTGTGGTGCTATTCAAACAAGGGGCAACTTTCCGTTGTCATTCAATGTGCTACGGCACCATTCAAACAAGGGACAACTTTCCGTTGCCATTCAATGCACTGCGGTGCCGTTCAAACAAGAGGCGACTTTCCGTTGCCATGCAGCTCTCTTCGAGCAAGGGGCAATTTTCCTCCAGATCCGAGGTTGTGTGTCTCAAGAGTAGGTTCCGTGCCTGTTGAGCATTGGCCATTTGCAAAAATAGATTTTGAGAATTTTTACTGAGGTTGACTAATTTTCTCGAAAATTATTCCATTTTTTCCAAAACTGGACCATTTCTTGGACCCAAAAAAGGAAAATTTTCAGTGCTCATAACCTGACTTGCATGATTCCAAATCAAAAATCGAACAAGCATGCTAATCTAATTCTTCAGCTGATCAAAATTGTTTTAGTAGAAAACCAAAACAAAAAATGGTCAAAATGAAGAACTAGGGGCACAGTTGAGTTAGGCTTCCTGTCTTTTCCCTGTTGTCAATGCATTTGCCAAAAAGGGCACCATACTTGCCAAGAAGGGCACTCTACCTGCCGAAAAAGGGCACAACTGAAGCTAACAACAAAGGGCTGAAAGCTCTCTCATCCTCCAAGCAACGAGGTATCAAGCCAAGTGCGAAGCACAAACCAGAATGGATCAAGGTATTCCACTTTCTTGTCTGGACAGATCTGATCACGTCCAAACTCCCCGGCAGAGCATCATCGACCGATGTTAGCTGCAAATTTGCTACACACCCAATTGTAGCGCAACCCCTTTGTGGGAGAAACTCACTATTGTGAACAAGGATGAGAATCTGGTAGAATACCAGGGGCAAGAGCCCATAACTTCCTGTTTATTTATCAACCACCCAGGGAAGGGATTGAAAAATGAGAGATTGAAGAATAGAGAGATGTGCGATGAGAGAAAAAGTGAGAAAAGGGCCTTTTTTTTTCTTCAGAAAAACAGAGCTTGAGGATCGAGTGATGTGAGAATCACAAATAAGAAAGGGTGGGAAACACTACCCAAGGAAACAGGCTCCCTGTGCACGTCTGAATGTCGTGTCTTTTTGTTTTACCTTGATTCTTGTTTTGAGTCATTTCAAGTGTTACTCGATGTGTTTAGATTGTTCACCTTTTGTTTTCCGTTGTTGAGTCGTGGTGTGCTATGTTCAGTCGTAGGCTCAATACCCAGTCGAGAACTTATTCTCACCCTCAATTTCAAAAAAAAAAATCGTTTTGTACTCAGAGTGCTGTGCCATTCTCCACATTTGTGCAAAATAGAATTTGTTCTTTCATAAAACCGCAGGGTTAGACCCAGGTCATGTGAGAACAGTAGAACCAGGACCTATCTGAAGCTATAATGGTTCCGGACTGCAAAGCAAAAGCAAAAGAGGAAAATGTCAGGCATCTAAGTTCGTTCCAACTTCAGTAAGCTCCGAGATTGCATTCCGTATGCACCTTGTCAAGCCTTGTTAAATGCTCCGAAGTATGAGTGTGCCTCTACCTCAAGCTCAAGATCAAGTCTGCTTCAACCCAAAATAGTGATCAGCAGTGCTCTCCTTGAGTACCGGTCCCTGCCAGAGGCATCTTGGCCGTGTTTGCAATGAGTTCCTAGAAGACCAACTGTGACGGTGGAAACTAGAGTTCGAATGGCTGATGCCTAGAACGTAAAGGTTCGGGATTTCTGAGACTAAAGTCTGGTTTAAATACCCAGGGGTGTATCCCCGGCTTGAAATCTGTATGGAAGCCCCATAGGTTGAGATAGCGTGTATGCACCTCAATTCTGGATACTGAACCAATCTAGTCTGTCACCCCGTTGGAGAATAGGGAAAGTTGTGAATATGATCAGGAAGAAAAGCGGCAGCCGTAACTCCTACATACAGATGTTGTTACTCGTCATCATTTCATAACCTTTGTACTGTGAGTTGAAGGTAAGTGTTCAAAGAACACAAGAAGGGGAGGTCCCCATCGGAGAAGAGCGGTTCACCGCCACTCACCTCATAAGGTGCTTTCTTAAGCGTCGCTTTGTCCATTTATTACTTTCCTTAAGCATCATGCATTGTAATGCATCGTACCTATCAAGTTTCTTCCTCATTCATGCACGATATTGTATGTACGGTTCATTCAAAGAAGTTCTGTTTAAACTCATTTTATTTAATGTATCAATCACACTTCATTCACTGAGTGTATCTATTACACTCTCATTCATTTAGTGTATCAATCACACTTCATTCATTTTGTGTATCTATCACACACATTCTCATTTTGTGTATCTATCACACACATTCTCATTTTGTGTATCTATCACACACATCCTCATTTTGTGTATCTATCATGCACATATTCACGTAATTATCTTTCATGTATCAATCATACTTGTTCACTAAGTGCATCTATCACACTTCGTGTTCATCTTTAGTATATCCATCATACTTGTTCACTAAGTGCATCTATCACACTTCGTGTTCACCTTTAGTATATCAATCATACTTGTTCACTAAGTGCATCTATCACACTTCGTGTTCACATTTAGTATATCCATCATACTTGTTCACTAAGTGCATCTATCACACTTCGTGTTCACCTTTAGTATATTCATCATACTTTGTTCACTAAGTGCATCTATCACACTTCGTGTTCACCTTTAGTATATCCATCATAGTTATTCACTAAGTGCATCTATCACACTTTGTGTTCACCTTTAGTATATCAATCATACTTTGTTCACTAAGTGCATCTATCACACTTTGTGTTCACCTTTAGTGTATCCATCACACTTGTTCACTAAGTGCATCGATCACACTTTGTGTTCACCTATTGTGTATCCATCACACTTGTTCACTTAGTGCATCTATCACACTTTGTGTTTGCCTTTTGTGTATCTATCACACTTTGCTCACTTCTTTCATTTAGTGTATCAATCGCACTTTGTTCATATAATATATCAATCACACATTCACTTTGTATCTATCACACACGTTCGCTTTGTGTATCTATCACACATGCACACTGTATTCGCAGTGAGAACTGCAATAATTTTCTTACATCCTTTCTGCATTGTAATGTAGTTTGGTTTTTGCTTGCTTAAAACTGTTGCATTGTTACGCTTCGTTACAGCTTTCTTTGCATAATCATAAGTTATGTTCGGCTTCTTCCATTGTCAGTTGCATTTTGCCGCTGCCTGCGGGCACTTCTCTTTGATTATATTGCCTGTTTGTCCAACTCTTCGGCCTTATCAAAAATGGGTCGTCTCTGGGCTTTGACATTCACTCACGTAACTTCTTGACTTCCGAGTTCTGTCAAAGATGGGCAACTGTAGACACCCCATTTTTGACCGCCCTTAAGACTTGGGCGTTACTGATGGTTTACTTGGTGGTAAAAGGTGTGCAGCGCAAAGGTTCAATTTCTTCGGCAATGAGAGAGACAAATCTCAACTTCACACCCCATTTTGGACCAAAGCTATTTTGAATGGTTTTCAGACCTTAAAACCCTCTCTTTCAAAATATTTTTGAAATAAAGTTTCTACAATGTTCCGAGACTCACATTTTGTCAAATAATGCGCTTTTCGATAAACCGAGCAAGGGCAAAGTGGAAATGAATGAAAGGGAGATGAAATCTTTGAAAAATCTTTCAAAACACCTTGCTTAGGGGTTTGAAGTTGAAGAAAAGAGGAGAAGAGGGGAGAAAACAAGTTGGAGAAGAAGTTCGGCATGAATCCGGGTGGAAGAGAATCGAGCAGCCCTCGCTGAATCGGGCCTATTCATCTGCATACTTGGATTTCAGCTATGAGGCCACCACCATTGGAAAGCTTACTTCCGGGGCTTCATTTTACACTCAAGAATCTCCTAAAGCCAAGTCTGGGTGGGGGAGATATGGTTCGTTGAAGTAGGGGATCAGTCCGATTGGATCGAATCTGCGCGGCTTCACCAAAAAAGGCATAACTTTTTGCACAGGATGAATTTTAATGCAAGGTTTGCTGCATTGGAAAGCTAACTTCTGGGGCTTCACTCTGGACACCCACCGGCCACTTTTTGGCCTTGCCAGCACCTACCGGCCATCAATTTGGCCGGCCTGCCAAATAAGTAGCAGGCCGGCCAAAAAAGTGGCCGGCCGACCAATTTTGCTGGCCGACGACCTTCGGGAGTATTCTACAGATTGAATGCATACCAGCTGTGCCAGCTGGAGTGCACAGACCCTGCTCCCCATGCACGTGTGTGGTTGTTTTCCACCATTTGACTCTTTTTTTGCACCTTTTGCTCAAAGCTTCTTGAGGAAGCTTTGACCCCTTGTCTTTGCTTCCTCAAGAAGCTTTCACCTTTGCATTAGCTTCTCTTAGAAGCTTGACTCTTTTGACCCTTTTGTTTAGCTTCCCTTAGAAGCTTCAAGCCATTATATTGTCTATACAAGCAAACCCTCTCCTTCTTTGTTAGGGTTAGAACAAAAAACCAGAGCTATGCACATATATATCTGATATATATCATCCTCTCTCTCTATATCTCCCTCTCTCTCTACTTTTGTGTGTGTTTGAGGGCCTAAAGTGTGTGTTTGTTCATAGTATTGCACTAAGACACACACTATTACACCCTACTTCGACTTAGGAGGTATTGAGGGTTTGTTCTTGAAGTTTTGAGCTTGATTTGATTAGAAGAAGGTGGCTGGACTTGCTGTTCTTGAGGTGTTCTTCAAGGGTAACACTTTTGCTTTATTTTCCCCAATCTTGCATTAGCTTTTGACCTGTCTTGCATGCTGATTTAAGCTTTGTGTATAACTGAAAAAAGTTTTGTTTTTAGCTTCTTTTTAAGTTTGTTCAAGATCACTTTTGTGTTTGGGGTTGTTTACCCCCTCTTAGGCCTTGTTTGGCCTCATTTTTGTGTCTTTTTTGTGAGCTTCGGGACCACCTTGTATTGGCCATCTCACCACTGAAATCCAGAGGGATTTCAGTGGTGGGGATGGTGTTTTGAGGTCCTAAGAAGGAGAGGGGTGATCCTCTCCTTTGTTGTCTTGTTTATTAGCATGTTTGGCCCTTTAAAGGAGCCCTTATTTGCACACTTCTTGAGCTTGGTTCAGGCATTTTTCAGTGAGTTTTAGGGCCTTCTTGAACCTTTTCTAGAGCTGTTTTTGTCATTTAAGGCTTGCCTCTTGGATGTGTAGAGCAACCCCTTGTATGGCCTTCCAAAGGAGCACCTCATTCTAACATGTGTTGACCACATTCCAGTGGGTATTTGGTCATATTTTGGCATGCCTTAGATCTGTTTTTGGTTGGTTTAATGGTCTCTTGCATGCATCATATGCTTGCCTTGTAATCCCATGTTTTGGCCTAACATGTATCATGTTGTGAGATGACATTTTGGCATGATTTTGGTTAGGTTCCAAGAGGGTCTTAGCACTATTTTTCCATGCTTAAGGTCTGGTTTTGTTTGTTTTGATCATGTTTGCCATGATTTGTATAGCCGTCTTGCATTCTAGCTTACTAGCCTTGGGTGTATGGGTCACTAGCATGCTTTACTTGGCTTGTTCTTATGATTTGGCATCATTGGAGACCACATTTCAGTCCATGTTCCATGCTTGCATACTTGCATTTTCCATCCCTTTCATGCTTTGAAGAGTTGATGGTTTATGCTCCATGTTTAGGCCCTTGTGCATGCATGCTTGTGTGTGTGTTTTCATGCCTTTGTTGCATCATTATGGCCACTGATTTTGGCATGCTTGAGAGCTACCCATGTTAGTGTAAGTCCATCTCACCATGTTGTTGCATGCTATACACGTCCACATGTTTAGGTTGTATGCCTATTGTATATTGCATGTTCACATACTCGTGTTGCATGCTTAGGTTGCATTTGGCATGCATGCTTTGCCTCTTGAATTGATTATGATAGAGGTTGAGCCCATTTGTTTGTTTGGTTTGCATTACATTTGAAATCAAAATGCACAACTTGGCTTCTTGGGCCATCACGCATCGAAATGCGCGATTGGTGGTCCGAGAATCGAGTACCATACCCCTTTGAGTCATAAACATGATAAGGGATGTGGTGGTGCACACATTTGCTTGAAATGCATTGCCATGCCTTGTTTTGCCTCTCTCGCCGGCCAAACAGATTCCGCAGAAGATTTGGCCGGCCGGCCATCTGCAGTGCCGACGGGCCATCCATCAGTGGCCGATGGCTTCACAAGTGGCCGGTGACCACTCACTTTTGGCAGGTGACCATCCCACATGGCCGGTGGTCCCCCTCCAATGTCCAGAGAGTGCTCCCTGGGACTTGTGCAATTTTCAGAGGAGCAGAGCAGGGAAAACAGAGGCAAACTTGTGCATGGCATTGGATTTCCGAGCAAACCCGAGCATGCGCACATTGGACGCTCTTCCCGAGGCCTTTACTGCTTTCTTAGCTTAGTTAATTTGTTAATTAATTAGATGGTCTGTAATTATTTAATTAGCTTGTAGGTTAATTAATTTGTATTATTCTTTTGGTCCCTTCGAGCGAGGGCGAATTTGTAATAAGTGTGGGTGAGTGTGTGTATGTCTTCCAACCCCCACTTCTTTCTCCCTTTTACTTACTTGCTTTCAATGGTTAGTACTAGGGCTTATTTATTTTAGCATACCTTATGCTATGCATGCGTGCATCCATATATTTGTCTTGCATGCACCAGGCTTGTTATTTTAATTCCATCTTTAGGATAGCCGAGCCTATTCTAGCTACATCTTGCATGTGTTGCATTAACCATCTTAACATGAACTGAGGTGATGCATATGATTACTAACTTGTTTCTGTCTTGGCTTGGAGTACTAGGTAAGCTTTTATGCTTTAGCATACCGCATGCGTGTGAGTGTTGCCATAATAGCATGATTACCATGAGGCTAGCTGCTTATGTGATATAATTGCTTGAATGCCTATGGGTGGAGGTCGAATTACCTGAATTGGAATAATGCATTAAAACTGTGAGTTCTAAGCCCACTAGATAGTGGCAAAACCATCTTTTCTAAAGCCCACTCGAGGGTGGCAAAACCTGCATTTTTAGCCTACTTGCGAGTAGCAAACCATTTTCAAAGCAAACATGGAATGTTTTGTTCCAATTTGGGCGATTTGGTCTATACTTGTTTGCTGTGCGCACAACATAGTAATTCTAGGCTAATAACCGGAATAAGAACGCGTAATGTTTTCAAAACAAGATATCACGGTTAGTAGAGGCCGATCTTCGGATCGGGCGAGAGGGGGTGCTTATAGCTGACCTTCCCCAATCGTAACCAAGTTCCTGAGCCGAGGCAACTTTGGTGATGACGGACACGTGGCCTTTGGCACCGAGTCAGGGTTTCCTAAATTCCCCCATTAAAAAATATTTAGGTGGCGACTCAGATTCCGCAAAGCAACCATGTTTGGCACTTCTTTTCAAAAATCCATTTTCAAAACGATTTGCGGATTTGGACTCTTTGGTTCAGATTAAGAACAAGAACAAGACGAGTCCGAATCAGAGCATTGAGGTCCCTCGCGACTTGTTACAAGCAATGTCATATAGAACCTTCCTAAATTTACTTCTTCTAAGGGTCTTGTGTCCGAGAACTTCATCAAGCTTTTCTTTGATCCTTCGCCTCAAGCAATCTTCTAGCTTTGTTCTGCTCCCAGATTCTTTAATTCAACATCTTTAGCCTCCTCTTCATAGACAAAGTCTGTCCATAAGGCTTCTTCCTCCTATATCTCCTGGACTTTTGTTTCAATGTCCAATGCACAGTATTTGTCAAGGACCAAAACTCGCCTCGTTGTTGCTTCGCTATGTACCAATTATCATGGCTTCTTTCTCTTGCTCTTGTACTCTCTGGACTATTGATTTTACATCCAATATTGAGAACTTAATTAGAGCCAAAGACTTGGCTTCTTGGACTTCATTTCTCTGCCTACAACCAGGCATCATTGTCATCCTTAACAACAACCTCTTCATCAGCACTCTCCTGGACTAGGTGCTTCAGGTGTGTCACTTCCTCATCAGCCGTCACTTCAGCTAAGCCATCAGGTTTTCTAAGTATACTGAGTGGTGTCACTCCCTCAATATACAATTTGGCCTCTGTGAAGTCTGCACAGGCTATGAAGGGTTGAGGATCTGCATCAATTTCCTCTGTCTCCTTATTGCCCAAGGCCATCATTATTTTCTGATGCAAAGAGGAAGGCACACACTTGTTAGTGTGAATCCAATCTCTACCAAGTAAAGCATTGTACTTAGCATTACTGTCGATGACGAAGAATGCTGTCATGCAGTCCCTGGTTCCCATACTCAGGTTGATAGGCAGAATTTTTGAGCCATCTGTTTGTCTCTAGCGAAACCAACAATGGTTGTGCTGGTAGGGATTAACCTAGGGTTCCTTTTCCCTAGTTTCTTCAAGGAAGATTTCAGTAGTAAGTTCACCGCTGCCCCATTATCTATCAAGACTTGGTTCAATTGTATCCCATCGAAAAAGGCCTTGATATACAAAGGCTTGACATACTGTGTCATAGAGTTCGAGGGATATTCAAAAGGATATGAGAGGTTAATGCTCACCTCTTCTTCACTGTCATATTCAGTTTCCATTGGGGTAGCCATTCCGGAATCATCTTGCACCATACTCACTTGTGAGTCTTCACTAGAGACTAGAATTTGGTCCATTTCTTGCCCCTCTTGGTTCTTATCTCCAACTTGGAATTCATGCGGTAGTATGTGTACCATATTCACTGATACTGAGCCAAATTGGATGGTCGGTCAGTTGCTTCTCCTCTTGGCCACCTTGTTCAGTTACTTCAGAAGCATCCTTCATACTGCATTCTGGCACTTCCTTACTAGCAAGCTCTTTCAAATGGTCTTTTCTGACTGGTTTTTCAACCAAAAATGTTTATTCAGCCATGAAGGCTTCGAACATTTCTTCCTCAACCATTTCTTTCTTTTGGCCTAAGCCAACTTCTTTCTCTGCCTCGCTGTCACTCTCCATCAACGCCTTCTCAAATCCTGCTAAACTGGACTTCTCTCTGGCTTTTAGTTCAGAGTGAACTTTGGCCAACTGTTCTCTGCTGCCACCCTTCTTGCCTTGTAGAGTTGGTTTTGGAGTATGGTCTGACTTTGGATTCTTCTTTCCTTCCGTCTGTACCAATGAAGAACTCTCTCCACTCCCTTTCAGGTCTTGCTGGTACTGAGTGTACCTACGCTGAATTTTCCTCCTTTGTGATCTAGAAATTACGGGACCATATCTGGTTTCTTTGTTTTTGGGTGCTTAAGCAATACCCAATTGTTTAGGGCCACCAAAGGAGGCTTGACCATCCTGCCTTGGTTTCCAATTACATCTCTTTGGGTAAACACTTCCCTAGGTTTGTTTTGCATCACAAACCAATCTGGGACCCCAGGTACCCATGAACTTACTGACCCCGCTGTTGAACTGCTTCTTTCTTCCTTCGAAGTCACCTTCAAGTCAGTGAAGGCCACTGCTTGGCCTCGATTTCGTTTGGGCCTAACTCAGGCCTTTGATGAAGGTGTCCACTTCGTCTGCGTGAGGTCGGGTCTAGGGGCCAATCTCGCTTTGATCCCATAAATCGAACCTCTCTCCAGCCTCCTCTCGTGAGTGATCGCTTCCATTCTCAGAATAATTAGGTGGCTCGACTCATATAAAGGCCTCTTGCCTTTGGAATGCATTCTATCAGATGTTGGTTCAACTATCAATGGATGCTGCCTAACACCAGATGGATATGGCCTTTTATTGTAAGCATTGGTTGGTTTGGGACGTCTCTGCACATCCCTGTAATATTGCTTCCCATCAATTGGAAGCCCTCTCAGCCATTTGTAACTCAGTCTGCACCTGGGACACATCCTTTGCATTACAGCTGCTTCTAAGGAGTCGTCATCCAGTGCTTCTTCATCGGAGTCTTCCCTCTGGTGTGAGAAACCTTGTCCAATAGCTGGTAGATTTCCTGTGTCCTTCTTGATAGTTGTCTGGTTGGCAACATGCATCTGCACATTGACTTCTCCCAATTCTTTCAAGGACAAGCTTCGAAAGTCTGGCATTATGACATTGGCTACCACCTCTCCAATCTCTGGAAATGGATTACTATTAATCCCCATGGCCTTTTCTACTTTGGCTGGGAATTTCAAACTTCCTTTCCAAATCTGTTCTTGGATCCTGTCTCAAAAAACAATACAGTTCTTAGTCGAGTGAGACCAAGAATTATGCCATTTACAATATATTTTTCCTTTAAGTTCACCAAGAGATGGAATTTTGACTCCTTTCGGTAACTTAAGGAAGTTGGCCGCAAGCAAATGATAAAAAATGTCATCTGCCTTAGTTAAATTGAAAGAGTTTTTCTTATGAGGGTTTTTCTTTTTAAACTGTTGGTCAATTGTTGTATCCTTATGAATTAATGCTTCACAGACATGTGTTCTTTCCCCACAATCTCATCAGACGATCTCATAATTAGGATCTCTATAATATGTCTTGTACGATGCATTATTTCGATCTTGTTCCTCCTCCAAAGAATGCTTCGACTAGACACTTTATAAGTGAGTTCCACTAAGTCTCGAACTCGCTTGAATCAAACTTCTTTGAAGCCCGAACTTAAACCATTTTGAGCCAATCTCACGAATTTCGCTCGTAAGATGACTCTACATTTATTTCGAGCCCTTTAACCGCAATAAACCGAGTAGCTTTTTCATCGCCTTTGACTCAATCTTGCCAAGTCCGCCATGGAAACCTCGCTCGATTGAAGAATTGGGCATGAAATGCCTCTTCCATCTGTTGTCAAGTCTGGATAGAGCCAGGTGTAAGGTTAATATACCATACAAATGCTCCCCCAATTAGGGAATTTGGGAATAACCTTAACTTCATATAGTCATTATTGGTAAATGCGCCGCATTGAGCAAAGAAACCTAGCAATATACTCTCATCGTTGATTGGTTTCCATTCCCATAAAAAGGGCAAAACTGCATCCTAAAACCTCTTGGGTATTCATGTACCCTGCCTACCTATTCGGATATGGTTTCTGTACACAGAGTTTGGACCCCGAGCCATCGGGTCCACACATCTCTAACAATATTCGTAATTTGGTCCCTAGAGACCATATTTTGTCTCGAACCACTACCGGAGGGGCAAACATAGGATTTGTGGGCAAACTTGTGCCTGTGGTCCTCTTGGTCCATAAGGTGGTATATTTGGGACTAGTTGTCCCTGGGGGTGTGGGTAACCACTTTGAGCCTGTCCTGCCAAAGGACTTGCGAAAGGTGCTGGAACTAGTATTGTGTCTCTTCCATTTGTAGGAAAACCTTCCAACCCCCGGGTATAAATTCGAATAAGGGATTAGTGAACCCCCTTGTGCCAAGTATGGCTTCGAACATGGGGTTTGGAGCGATTCTTATGCCAGTTTCTTGGAATAGGCCAGATCCACCAAAATGCATGGCTTCACCGTTATATGCGTATTTTGACCTGCTATAGGCCTCGGAATAGGTTCGTACCAAGACTGAGGTGATGGTCTTTCATAGTTCTGACTACTAGTTTGACCATTAGAATGTCCATTAACTTGCATAGGCTGTTTATCTCTAGCCAATCTTTGCTGAGGGACATTCGAAACTTCCTCCATGTGTCTTACGTTTGTTAGTTGGTGGTTATTCATTCGATCCAAAAAGGATGTTGCCCACCTTTCCATTGTGTTCATTAATTGGTGTCCCATAGCATCTACTAGGCCACCCCATGGATTCATTGGCTGAGTAGATGAAACAGTGGATGGTCCAATTCTTTGGTCTCATCCAATATTATGAACATGTGGTACTTGTTCTGAAGTGCTGGTCTGTTCGACCATAGGTTCTGATAAAATAGGAGTTTCCACAGGATGTGTTATCACATTAGCCTCTGGATTAGGTATCTCTACCTCTCCTTCCACGCCTTTTTCCAAGCGTTCATTTTCTCCCTGTCTCCTACGTCTAGCCATTTCAATTAGTCCCACCGGGCGTGCCAAAAATATATGTTGGCTTTTTGGCTTTCGAAGGTTATTATTGTAATTATGAAGCGTACAACAAGGTTCAATCAGCCTTACAAAAAATTAATTGCCAACCAATTATCGACGATTGTGTTTTAGTTCTTTCAAATTTCAATGAAGAGGACTTTATCGGTGGCTTGATTTAGGAGAATTAAGCAATATAACAATCAAATGAAGAACAGCTTGAAGTATTTCATTAAAATGAAAAACTTAGAATGATCCACACTCAAATCAGAGAGGTTTACAAAGAACAATCTACTTGAAAACTACTCCTATGAACGAAGTGCAAGGTGAAATTTAAAGTACAGAAATGTAAGACCGAAATGTAAATCGAAAGGAAAATAAGTATAATAAGACCGGTTTTTTGGATTTGAGTCCGGGGCTTTTTCGGGCCTTCGCTATTTATACTTCTCAAGGATGACCATCGAATCGCGCTTCACCATCGAAGCTGCTTCCAATCGCTTCCTCAATGATCGCCGATCATGTTGCCTTGTAATTAGCCCACTATGCCATCACTAGCGCTAGATTTCCTCCTAAATTTGAATTTAAATGTGAGTAAATTGAAGCCACATCACCTTGCCTCTCTTTGTTGATCCACCGCTACTCGATCTTGTAATAATCAATACTAATCGCCACATGTACGATCAGGATCAAGACTTGACTAGCTTTCTCAGATACCCTTATTCTGCCACGCGTCGAATTGTAATTGGCTTGTAGAAAATATGTAGCCAACACTTTCTTATCATTATTTTCTTTTGAGTTTGACCCACCACACGATAAAAATCATTCCACACTTGTAAAAATTATCCTATTTTTGTAAATACTAATTTGAGAAATTTTATGATATTATCACTAGCGACTCAAAATTATTAGATTTCTTAAACTGAATATCAAAATAAAATTTTATCTAAATAAGTCTTTAAAAAATTAGAGTCTTCAACACTAATTTTTTTTTGAAAATTTTCATATGGACCTTAGTCGACAGTTTAATTGATCTAATGGTCAAGTCACCTTTGAATTTTGCACCTTTCAAGCATTGCATGATGTAAGATTTCACTCATTGTTGACATTTTACTAAGTTGAAAATTGAATTTTAAGTTAAATATGAAAAGTTACCATCCAATTAAAAATTGTACCTTTTTTTTTAAATGATAATTTTTTTTTTTTTAAAAAAACCAAACCCCACAAAAAATCAGAGTAAGTCATAAGTGGACCATGCATGATGCACAGATGCACGCCACAAATTAGTCTTCTTAAATTTTTAATAAAAATTCTTCTTTGTATGTTGACCCACCGATTAACAAGTCATGGTAGCAAAACTTTTTCCGACTATGCACTTTCTATGATAATGCCTATTGTCTACTTGCCCATACTAATTTTCTACCCCTGTTATACACGATTTTTGTTTCAAATTTGATTTTTTTTTTTGTAAGAATTTATTTGGGAACTGATTTTTTTAATAATTTTTTTGATTTATTATGAAAAGATATATAAAAAAAGAATAAGTTAAATTTTTGTATTAATTTTTTTTAATTTTTTGCTATTTTAGCCAATTGTCAATACATGGATCTCTCGTGATATTTGAAAATAATATAATAAATCATATAAATTTGACATAATTATATTGAAAAAATGCTTTGGAGCTCTAAATCTTGAGCTCTAAAGCCAGCTCTAATGAGCTGGCAGTGAGCTCTACTGTGATGTGATATTTTGGTCTTAGTTTGTTTGTTTGTTTGTTTTTTTTTTTTTTTTAGTGCTTTGAATCATTGTTGATTATATTGGACACTTCTAAAATTTTAATTCATATTGTCAATAATACGTTAATCATATGAATAGAAAAAAAATAGGGCAAATTACCAACACCCTCCTTGAGGTTTGACTAAAATACGAATTTCCCCCTAAGGTTTGAGAAATTATATCCCGCTTTTGAGATTTATATTTGCATAACAAATTGCCCATTGAGGTTTATATTTGCATAACAAATTGTCCCCTCATTTGTTATGCAAATATAAGTCTCATGGGGCAATTTGTAATTTCCCAAACCTCAGGGAGGAGTCTATATTTTAGTCAAATCTTGAGGAGGGTGTTGGTAATTTGCCCCAAAAAATAGTATTGTCATATCTTTTACGCTAAATACAAATTTTATTTCATTTATCTTTTTGTCTTTATATTGTCTGCATTATTTCGGTCACTTTACTCAAATTCAAATGGAAGTTGGTGTAATTATACTAAAAATATTAAACTTGCCATATTTTTTTTTTCTTCTAAATCTCTCAGGGAGATCAGTGTAATTTATTGGAACTTATTTTTTTTTTTTTTTTTTTTTTTTGGATTGCTATTAGCATCTATCTATTTTCTTAGGACATCCCTCTCTTCCTTTTTTTTTTTTTTTTAATTCCAATTTTGTTCAAACATAAAATTTCATTTCTACCCTCATTCCTAACTCTTTAACCCAAATTTCCCAAATCCTAACCCTAATTCCATCGGCGGCGTTGTCACCATGTCACCAACCATCATTGTCGACGCCACTGTAAGCTTCATATTGAGTTTTGGTCACCACTCCACCTCCAGCGTCACTGTTATTGCTACCATCATCTATCGTAGAGTGTGTGTGTGTGTGTGTGTGTGTGTGTGTGTGTGAGAGAGAGAGAGAGAAAGAGAGAGAGATCGTTGACCATCGCCATCGCAGTCCTTACATCTACAAGCCATTGCGATCTACCTCATTATCACTGTTACCACCGTCACAGCACACCACCATCGCGGCTTGATTTTCATTTTCAAATCTAGGGTTTTTAGGGAAGAAGAAGAAGAAGAAGAAGAAGAAGAAGAAGAAGAGAGGAGGTCAAAGGAAGAGCTGATGGTAAAGGGAATTAGAGGCTGGAGGTGTAGGAATTGAAGGACTGGTAGCGGCTGGGTCACGATCTGAAGAAGAAAAAGAAGAAGAAGAAGAAGAATAAGAGAGGAGGCAGATGAGTGGGTGGTTATGGAAGTGACTAGTGGATTCAAATTGCGGTGGTGCAATGATGGTTTGTCGAAGCTAAGACAGAAGGGGTGAAAAAGAAGGAAGAAGAAAAATAAGAACAAGAAGGGTCGAAGGTGAGTTGTGGATTGGTTGTCGGAGGCAAATAGCAGCCAAGGTGGAAGGTAGTTAAGAGTAGGGGCTAGGGTTTGGGTTTGGGTTTGGGTTTGGAGTTAAGGGTATATTTGGTATTAAGGTGGGGGTTCAAAGAGAAAATGGCGAGGACTCATTTTGCTGGGTGGTGATTCAAAGAATTAGCGGACCAAAGTAAAAAGATAGGTGCTAATACCAGTCTTTTCTTTAATTTTTTTTAAGGTTAATTAAGTAAGGAGCCGTCATTCAAAATTAATCATCATCAATTTATTTCAATGGTAAAGTTCAAGTAATTGTTTCTAAAATTTTAAGTTTCTTTTGTAGAAAATATTTAAAGAGTTTCAAATTTAAACGAATAATTGTGTTCTTTTAAAACTAAGGGATGTGTCCTTAATAAAAACACACTACAATGTCTATATAAGACATTAAAGTTCTTTAATTTTCAAATTGTTAATTTGGATTTGTTTATTTATTATATATATATATATATATATATTTTTTAATTATAAACGGTTTATTAAACCTTTTTCAACGTGCGCAAATGTCATAAAGACTAACAGGAATATGAGTTGCATTTTGGAGTAATCCATTATTCGTTAATATGATCACGTGGGTAGGTAATAACATTTTTGAAAATGCGATTACTTCTCTCGTAATTAGAAGCTTAGAATTATTTACTTTACGTTTGATTTACATATTTACAATATATTTATTGATTTTTTATAGTAATATTGATGGTTTATTGTATAAAATTTCTCCCAACATCTTGTAACAAAGTGGATGACTACAATGTAGTGAGTAGCAGAGAGAGCAAGTGGCCAACAGTTTGGTACTGGTAGAATTGACAAGAAGTACACCATCTAAATTTTTCCATACACAAAGGACTGCCAATACCATGACACCTTCCCCTTGCTTTTCAATAGTAAGTTTTTTTTTTTTTGAAAAACTGTTTTTGTCTTATAAGCGGTAAATAGAAGTTGCACTAAATAATTTTACACATATATAAAAAAGAGAACGCTATAAACAGCTCCATAGGTTGCACTAAACAGTCCTATATTCATAAACTAAAAGTCTGTGATTTCTCAACACAATGTTCCATCAATCTCGCCAAGTTCAGATGGTGAGTGTTGCCTATTATTTTGACTTGTTCAGCTAAGAAAAAGACTTCTTGACATAGCCTAAGTCATCAAGATGCTTCGCTGCAACTTTGATTTTGCCGTTGCTTAGAAGAGTTCCTTAAAGACCAATATCCATATCATCCTTGCCAAAGTTTCCTTTTGAAATTATATCAGTCAGTGACATTGAGCTCAATTCTATAAGAGAATCTCATGGCAATGTTTTAAAAAGCGGTCGCAACCATTACGTAATGGTTGTGGTGGTTACTGCTACTCCTTACGGCCGCTATGGCAATGTGATGGAAATTCACATGTGTAACGGCCGCTTTGAGTTACGTAATACTTTCATGACGGTACCATAATAGCCAGAATAAATCAATTACACACCGTTACATCCTTTTATAATATTCTGAATAGCTTCTTTTTCCGAAAAAAAAAAAAAACTTACAAAAAAAGAACAAGTACTAAAGTGATTCAAGCCTAAAGAAAAAATCTTATATGAATTTATTTTCTTTATAATTTTTTTTAAAATTTTTATTTCATTATATTAACATGTAAAATAAAAAATATATAAACAGTGGTTATATTTATTTTTATAATCATTTTATTTAATATTTAATTGTAAATATTTTTTTATTTTATTTTGTTGCTGTAATGTGTTGTCTAAAAAATGTCTTCAAAAAACTCAAAAATAATTTTTGTTTATGGCACAATTTTTATTTTTATAATCATTTTATTTAATACTTAATTGTAAATAATTTTATTTAGTTAGTTGTAAAGTGTTGTCTAAAAAAATGCCTCAAAAATAATTTTTGTTTATGGCACAATTTTTATTTTTATAATCATTTCATTTAATAATTCTGAATATATTTTATTCAGTTAGTTCAGTTATTGGTCAAAAATAATTTGTAAATATTTAAAATCAATTATTTTTAAAGTCATTAACTATTGAAATAGAATGTAAAATGCGTATTGGTAAGTTTTCTTCAAATTGTGCGAAAAATAAAAAAAAAAAATCACCATTCCGGTTACCACAACCGTTACGCTACGGCCTTTATATTCTGCAACCACAACTGCACATCAAGAATCGTTACGGCGATCAGAATCAGAACCGCCAAACCTTACCTTACTCATGGACATTCCCGGCACTTCTTGATCCAAATAATCCTCCACGGTTTCATTAGTTCCTCTTTTCTACCTTGAAAAGGAAAACAAAGATGAAAATTATAATAAAGAGACCGAAAAAATGCTCCAAGTCTGGATACCAGTTTGATTACAAATTGATTATTGACTGCACTTTATATTGACCATCATTGAGATGATCTCTGTTAGTATATATAGAGCATTTTTCACTTGAATTTTTATTGGAAACATCACTTGAACAAAACAGAGCAGCTCTATGGTAGCAACTACTTAAACAAGCTTGTTTGCGACCACTCTTCATGTCTATGTATTCATAGCATTTGACATGTCAGCCTCAACAATGAGGTAGGTAACATTCTTTAGCTCTATGACCTTGTAATGTTTTGAAGCATCGCAGAGCAAAGGAATAATTTCAGAACATTCAAGATTATGATGCTTATCGTTTATTTATATGCTTAAACTAGCTTACTTCTATTGCTATTAGCCACTTTTGAGTAATCATGGTCCAAACTTGCCACGCTATCGCACCATATCTATTGCAAACTAGTGGTGGCTTAAGGAGTAGGCGCTCTATTTAGGAGGGCCCTACTTACTATATATTCACTACACAATATATTTATATATATACATAAAAAAAAACTTCTACTCAAAATAATTCTCAAAAAAAAAAAAAAAAAAAAAAGTGGCAAAAAATCTCTCAGTAAATAAATAAAAATGATTAAATCTTAAATTATCAAACAAGAATAACACTTCATGAGTTATCTTACTATCAGTCAAATCATAAAGAGAGAAAACAACCTCTCTTACTGGAGGACATTTACATTACACATCTTCAATTATCTGGTCAAGTCAAAAAATAAATAAATAAATAAAAGGCCTTTTTATCAAAATTATTTTGATTGTAAAGGTTAGGAAATTGTTAAGAATTTTAAATAAAAATCATAAAAAAAAATATTACAAAGGGCCCCAATAATATTTTTTGCCTTCATTCAAATAGGTTTGATCCATGTAGTGCACAGTTTAGCCATTGAACACACAACAGCTTGGGCATTGATCTAATACGCAGAATCAATGTAAAAAAATGATACAAGAAAAATATTGCAAATCAGATTTCAATTTATCCATTTCCTGTTATAGAACAGCAGGTTTCGGGAAAGCAGAGGGGGAAAAGCATGGCAGTAGAATTTTTTGCTCATCATGTCACACTTTTTGTTTTCCCAGTCAAGCTTAAAGTGAGAAAAAAATTGCACATTCTGCAGACTAACTGATGTAGAAAACGTTTTCTTTCCCAGCAATTCAAGAATATAACCCTTTAACCAAATTAATTAATCATAAAATGGCTCTAAATTTGTCCAAAATATAAGCCGGCTTTATTCCTTCTTGAAACTTAATTTACTATTTATTGACACATCTTTTGGAGAATAAAGTTTGAATTGTAACCCACTAATTTGATGTTCTCTTCTTTTACTTGAATCATGAGAAACTCTCATACTCTCACAAAATATCTATGTACTTCGCCTTCACTATAGAACTTGAAAATGTTTGAATTAAAACTATGGGAAATCTAGCTCACTATATTCATGTAGTTTTGTATGTACTATGGAAATGATGATGGAAGAACTTGAAGAAATAAAAGGGGCAAATATTATTGAGAGAGTTGAAATTTTGTCAACTCTACCTAAAACACCATTAATCCTGGTATCATGGATTGTGATTTGCACAAATAAAAATCTTTGATTATAGTTCACTACATATGAAATGGAATACAAAAACTTTAAACAACCAGTTGTAATTTGCTTGTTGGAGTCTACTTTATTTACCTTGGTCCTGATAAAGCTGATGCAAATAATGTAGTAGTGCCAATCACATCCCCTTGGTGACCAGCAACTGTAATTGGTCTTGGTGCCACAGGAGTTGTGAAGTTATAATCCAAATTGCTTTGAACATCTGTAGAACCCTCCAAGACCTTAACCAACACTGACATGGAAGGCCTCCTGGAAAAATTACTTTGTAGACACCACACAACAACCCTCATCATCTCCACAACTTCTGCTCTATGTGTTTGCATGTCATCATTGTATTTATCAACGACATCTAGAAGTCGTTCCTCTTCTGCCTTCCTCTTAAACAGATCTAGCAGATGCATATAATCCTCAGGCTAAGACCTATCCAAATTTTTGCGCCTATACAACATTTCCAAGACCACGACACCAAAGCTATAAACATCTATAGTTTCTCGGTGATAATTGAGCTCAACCATTCGGGAACCAAATAGCCTGGTGTTCCCCTCATCATTGTTACAACTTGGCTTTGGTCCTTATTAATTAGTTTTGACAATCCAAAATCAGAAATTTTTGCATTGAAGTCTTCATCTAAAAGGATGTTTTGGGGTTTGATATCCAAGTGAAGTATCTTTTGCCTATATTCCTCATGAAGATAGGTTAGTCCCTTGGCTATATCCATAATGATCTTCTTTCTGGATTGCCACACAAGAGTTTGCTCTTGGTGCCTTTGGAAGATCCATGTATCCAATGATCCATTGGACATGTACTCGTAAACTAGGAGCCTATATGGTTTTTCAGCACAAAAGCCAATTAATCTCACCAAATTGACCTGGTGAATGCTGCCTATTGTTTCAACTTCAGCTAAAAATGACTTCTTAACCTAATCAAAACCATTGAGATGCTTCACTGCTACTTTGGTGCCATCGCTTAATGTCTCTTGAAACACCAACCCAAATCTTCATTCCCTGAGCTTATCATTGAAATTGCTTGTCGTGGCTCTCAATTCTTCGTAAGAAAATCTGGTAGGCATCCCTGGTACTTGATCAACAAAGAACTCATCAAAATCCTCAGACTTTTGTTTCTTTTTGAAAAAGAAAATGCAAGAGGCAACCAAAAAAAATACAACAAAAAATCTCCAAGACTGGAACCCAGTATGATCTTGACTTGCCCTGATTTCTTTTGAGGAGAATTTGTTGCTGAAGGAATAGGATTCTGTCTAGTTGGAGATTTCTGCATTTTAAGAAATACAACAGCGTTCTCATACGTTGTTCCCTCATTACTTATAAGAGAAAAGACTTCAAACAATAATAAGCAACCTTACTTTGAAAAATAGCCCAAATTATATGCAAAAGAGCTACTTTGCATGAACAGTTTTTCAAGCAACTCTTATTACAATCTTCTAATGCTAATTTTTCATCCAAGTAAAAGTTTGAGGGAAAGTATTCGTGGAAGTTAGAGTAAAAGAAACTAGTATTCTTAAGCTTCAAAAAGGTGTGATATTGAGAATGGTCACAAGAAATGGGTGTAACAAGGGAACATCCAAGGCTGGGTTGCCTAGAATTTTTTTGCCAGAAGGTGTTGTTGTAGATGGCTTCCTTAAGACAACTGTACTGTCTATTTGAAGAACAGATGCCATAATTGCCACACACCGTGCGATAACCGCAGTCACCAATATCTGATGTCATCAGATCAACCATCACATTCCAATTCAATCCATCCCACTTATAAGCCTTCAAATGCCCATCAGGATCTAACCTTATGAACTGACGATGAGGTGACGATGATGATGCAACAAGGATTGTCTGCCCCAAAAAAATTTCTTTCTCGAATTTTACGTATTTCACTCCTGCATAGGATTTAAAATAGGGCAAGGGTGGATTGGATTCTACATAAGCCACCACCATATTGTAATAGTCGTGAACTTTAAGAGAAAACAAACCTGGAGTCAAGTACGATACGGATTAGCTGGAGGTGAGCTTCTGGCTACGAGACCAAGTCTGGCCAACAAGAAGCAAGGAGTCAGTTGGGTGATCATACGACTGCCAAACCGTGGCATTGTTTTGATCAAAGAGGACCAGGTTTCCCAATTCAGTGAAATTTATGCTGAAGACGGACTTTCCTAATGTGTTGGTAGACCATACGAAAGTGCCATATGCGTCATGCAATATCAAATCTCCATCTCCAGTGAGTTGTAAGGTGGCGTCAATTTGAACAGGACGGTCCCGATTGGCAGACCAAACTAGTTCCGGTGCAATTATAGAAGGAAAGTTGTCGCTAAAATAATATTTACTACCGAAGAGTACAACACCAAAGAGGCATGCCTGAGTTTGTTGAGTAGGGCAATAGAAACCACAGATCAAATGTGAGCCCTTGGATGATCCTTCGAGGATGGGTGTGAGACTTAAACCGACAAAATCGGTAAATTCAATGTAAATTGAGGGCTTGTTGATCCAAGAAGTACTTAACATTGCCATTGGACGTGGAAATTGGGCATCGTCAAAGAAGGATACTGAGGCTATGAAAAAGATAATAACAGCATAACAAATATTGCAAGATAGACCCATTGGTGGTGGTTTGTCATTACAGCTCTGTTTCTTCTTCTTGGTCACTAGTTTTTGTTTTTCTTTGGGGAAAGCAATGGAGAAGGTGTTGAAGAAGAAAGGTGAGTTGCAAACTTCGAGGAAAGTGCTGCATTTCAAATCGACTCTTAAATCACTATTACATTGCAAGAACAGGGAATAACAGCATGGTTATAGGAAAAAAAAAAAAGAAAAAGAAAAAAAAAGGACAAATCAGTAATAATGTTTATTCACTTTAATAATTAAAAGGAGGACGATCTCTAGTTTAAATTTTAGATTGGAGCATCTTGTATGGACTTGTAGAACTCATCACATATTTTGTTTTGATTATTTGAACTTTTTATTTTGTTGGATGTTTTATATATTTTATCTACATAAAAAATGAAATCATAAATTTTTAGGATTAAAAATGCAATAAATTGAAAAAATTACAATTATTGAATCGACTTAATTCTTTAAATGAATAAAATACATAAAGTACTTGTCACAACCCAAACCCGCCCCTATGGGTTTAGCATCAGAATCGTCAAGAATCCGAGATTATCAAGGCCTGCTAATGAAGAATGAGAAAAGCAGTATAGGGGCATGGCGGAAGCCAAAACAGTAAATAAACAATGTCCAATGAGCTGTGACAGTCTGTATGCAAAAAGACTTTTCATACATATAGACATTCGGTACAGAAACAGTATATACATACATGTACAATCATTCAGTAGACAGGGACCTAATCCCTATTAACAGTACAGTACAGTGCAAAACATTCGGTCTATACAGTAGTACATAACAGGTACAGAGACAGACGGGAGATTAAAACACCCCTAAGCCACAGCTTGGCAGGCTCGGAACCTCGCAGTGAGGCACAATGGTTGGCTTGACAAAACTGGAGTTAACCCTAACGCTTCTAGCTTTGATCCGGTGCCTGTACACCTACATATATATATGAGCAGTGAGCTAAAGCCCAGTGAATAACATAATGCATAAAGAGGTTTAGAATGAATGTCCTTACAGTAATGAAAATAGTTCATTAAATCAGTATTTCACTGCTCAAGATTTCGGTCATTCACCATATGTGGTACATCCATAAGCATAGCAAGATAAGAAATGAGAGGGTCTTAAAAGACCAAATACCAATGATGGCCATCAATCAAGATGATAGTGGTTCCAACAAGGAACCGACAGAGATCTCTGTAAAAGCGATAAAGATGTGATGAGTTGCTAAGGATGCCACAATATAGTTTGGAATATAGGACATACATTCATTCAATTAATGTCGATTGACCGTAAAACACGGTTCAAAGATTCAAGATAATCATTTTGAACATATCTTTACACAATTGTTACTCACGAGTTCTCTGATGAGCTAGAGCGTCTCCTCGGGTGCCAACTCTACACAATTTACAGATTGAACGCACACTAAGCTACACAGTTGGGAAAGATAATAACTTAATCCCTAATTTGCCTTGGTGTGGTTCTACATCTATATCCTCATTAAGATGCCTTAAACATGCCCTAAGAATGCCTAGGATGGGAAGAGGATGCAAAGATGCACTTTCAAACACTTAACAAAATTTTCAGAAAACAGGGGTCTCGCTCGAGCGTGGCTTTCTATGCTCGAGCAGACATGCAGACAAAGGGTCTCCGCTCGAGCGTGACTTCCGTCACTCGAGCGGACTGTATGCTACAGTAAAAATACTGGATGGTCAAAATTCACGCTCGATGGGCGCTTGAGCGTGAGACACAAGTCCTCGCTTGAGCGTGAGTTCTCTCGCTCGAGCGGACTGTGAACTCATGCAAAGTACTGGATGCCCGCATTTCACGCTCGAGCGTCACTTCTCTCGCTCTAGCGGAAGGCATGATCACAGAGTGTACGCTCGAGCGAAGACTTCCTCGCTCGAGCGTGGGTCCAAAATCTGAAAATTTCAGATTTGAACCTCAAGCTCAAAACCAAGTTTAAATGTACCAAATTCGATCCTCTTGGGCCAATTTTCTGGAAAACACTTATAAACACATAAAATAACATGATTCAAACCTCAATTTGAGAAATCAAAGCCCAAGGGTGTTTAATTCAAACTCAATTTCATGAACATGATGAACATGGAACATGCATGGATTTAAACCACTTCCAAGCTTCAAAACATGCTCAAAGGAGCCAAATTCTTTTCAAAACAAGATGAAATCATGGATTCAAACATAATTATGAACATACATGTGACATTTGACCATGAAATCAACTCACAACTCAACAATACCAATATGCATGCATGGAATGAGTTCCAATTCAACACTATTAGACTAACACATGACTTAGCTCTCTTTAGAGGCTCAACAACCATGCAAGAACAATCTTAAACACAACAATGAGATGGTGAAATCCTTACCTAAGTCTTGTAGTTCAAGCCTAGAAGTACAAATATGCAAGAATCCTTTCAATTCCACCCAAGTTCTCAAGCCAATACTCTAGATGAAAACAATCTAGTGGTGTAAAGATGGTGAAAAGCAAGAGAAGATATACCTCTTGAAGAGGAATGAACCTTTAAGTCATAAACCAACAATTTCACACTCTCAAGTTCTTCAAGAGCTCAAATTCAAGCTCAAATCACTTCAACAAGAAGCTCTCTAAGTTTGGTTTAGAGTGTTTGGGCAAAGGCTATGCAAGTTGTAAAAAAGAGAGAGAATTGTAGAGAGAGGATATTTTTCAAAATTATTTCTTTACTCCTAAATGTTTCTAACCTTTAAAGTAAGAAGAGAGGTCTTCTACATATAGAAAAAATAGTCCCTCAGTCAAAAATATCTATATAGGGATAGCTGGAGCATTTGGAGGACAGATGGAAAAAATATCTGGGCTTTACACCCGTGGCCGGCTTGCCAGAAGTGGTGGCCGGACGTCCACAAATGGTGGCTGTCGGCCACAACAAAATATGCTTTTAGGCCTGACTTTAAATGGGCAATCTCCTTCATCTGGACTTGGTTTTAGGTCATTCTTGAGTCTAAATTGAAGCCCCAGAAGTCTAATTTCCAATGGTAGCATCCTCACATCTAAATTCTAAGTGTGAAAAGAGATATGCCTATTTTAGTGAAGGTTGCTCATTTTTATCTTATCGGCTTGATGCCTAACTTCAAATAGCCATATCTCTCTCATTCAGATTCGACTTTAGGAGATTCTCAAGTCTAAATTGAAGCCCCAGAAGTCTAGTTTCCAATGGTGGAAGCCTCATAACTAAAGTCTAAGTATACGAGGAGATAGGCTTGATTTAATGAAGACTACTCAATTCTCTCTTAAAGGTTTCATACCCAACCACTTCCCCAACTAGTTTTCTTCCCTCTCCTCTAATTTTGTTCAACTCCAAACCTATAAATAAGAGGTTTAAAAGATTTTTCAAAGAGTCCACCTCTCTTCCATTTATTTCCACTTTGTCCTTGCTCAGTTTACCAAAAAGTGCAATTTTTACCGAAATGCGAGTCTCGGAACATCGCAGAAACATTTTCAAAAATATTTTGAAAGAGAGGGTTTTAAGGTCTAAAATAGTTTTGGTCCAAAATGGGGTGTAAGGTATGGATTTAGAAGCTCTTCTTGCTAAAAAAATTGAACGTTTGTACAGTATAACTTTCATCATCGAGTGATCAATCAGTGGCTCCCAAGTCTTAAGGGCGGTCAAAAATAGGGTGTCTACACGGAGACTAAAGTCTACCGAAGTCTTTAACACACTTGTATCTAACTTATACTTCTCAAGACTCTTATCAAAATAATGAGACTGAGAAAGTATACTACCAGCAGATGGTCGGGAAATCTTAATTCTCAGATATACATCTGTAAGGCCCATGTCAAACTTAGAGTTCAACATCCACTTGGTAGTATTGAATATCTTCTCATAATTACCAACAATGAGCATGGCACCTACACATAGACACAAAATGACATCTACTATTGTTAGTGTCTTTGACATAAACACATTTGTCAATGCCCATTGATTATAAAAACCTACTTGACAATATAGTGTAATCAAATTTCTCTTGTTATTATTTCGGTACTTAATTCTTATCATAAAAAATATTCTCAAGCTTACAATCTTTTCTCGTCCTGGAACAGACAAACCTTTCCGGTTGTTCCATAAAGATTTATTTAACTAATCTTCATATGAGAAAGCTATCTGAACATCCATCTTGATGTATCTCCAGACTTCACACAATTGCGATCACACTCACCATAACTGGTGATCATGTATCAAAGTAATCCATACCTTCTGTTTATCGGTATCCTTTGATAACATGCCTACCTCATTGACTTTCATTCACTTGCATCCCAAGGCTTACTACCTTTGCAAGATAAAGTTAAATTAATAACTTCTTTATAGAGAAATCACAGCTTCAAGGAAGCTTTTAGCTTCACTAGCCACCATATAGGTTTGAGAAGATTTACATAGAAGAAATTTAAAGTCTTAGCATGTTAACATCTTCTAGGCTTATCCCTTTTTTCATGAAAATCATTTCCTTAATTTCTTGATAATATTCTTGTGTAAATCTGAATATCAGATTTGTCCACAAAAAACCGATATGCACTATTATATTGTGCATAACCGTTGAATACAAAGCCAACGGATTTTTAGACTTATCCTAACCCTCTTGGGTTTAGGTATTTTCACTTTTTGCATGACACCCCCACATTTGTAGAATTTATACGAAGGCTTTTGGCCTTTTCAAAAATTCATATAGGGTCTTTAAATAATTCATTATGCCACAATGATTATGAAACTCTCAAAATCATATCACATAAAATAAATTTTCGGACCATCATCAACTAGATTAGGTCTTTTTTAAATTCAAGGCACCCAAACATATTTGGTCCAACCTATCACTTTGAAGCCAATAGTCTTACTATTAGGAAACACAAATCCATTGTTCAATAGTCTACTATTCGGAACTTCATAACATGGCCAGTAGTTTTATAACTAGGAATCACTAATTTCTCAGCATGTGGTCAGTAGACTTTTTACTACTAGAAATCACAATGTTTTGACTTGTGATCAGTACTCACTTTACTACTAGGAATCACAACGTCCTGACATAGGATCAATAGAATCTTTCATTACTAGGAATCATTATGTCTTGACATATGATCAGTAGTCTCTCAACTACTAGGAGCCATCATGTCTTGACATGTGATTAGTAATCTATTCACTACTAGGAACCATAATCTCATAACTGTGTAGCCAATGGTCTAACACATCCAAGGAACCACCAGTTTTCTATCTTTGTAATCAATGATCTTGTACTTACTAGGAGCTACCAATTTAAGAATATATTTAGAATTTAAAAATTCAAAATAGTCACCCACCTAACGGGTTATCTTATCTTTGCTTTCAAGCAAAGTTACATAACAATTATACATGCTATAATTGACAGAAGGATAACATACTAATTGCCTCTGATTAATTCAAAGATATTATCATGTAATCTTATGATTTCCTTTAATCACCCTTGATCTCTCTAGATTTTCCTTTAAGAACCTCGCAAGGCTTAAGATGTTAAATGGAATAACATTTTCTGTTGTCACCTCTTGAAGCCATTTTTGAAAAATCAGAACAGAATTTCACAATTCTATTTTTCTAGAAACTAAACTTAACACTAGAAAATAAGTATGAAATTTAACTTAAAATTGATCTCACTACTTACCCAAAAATCACACATGGCCAGGAAAGTTTTCAGGAAGACTGGAGGGGTCACACCGGTCCCACTTAAGAACCAGTTAACCTTAGACAAAACTTTCAAAAGCATGTTGACTCATAGTCCATGGGAAACAAATTTAGAATTAAGTTTTCCAAGGGATAAACTAGGTTAAAATAAATCAAGTGTACAAAACTTACAAGTAATTAACAATTGCTATCAGAATTACATCACTCGTAAAAGTTAACCGATACTCACTACAATAAAAAACGCTTTTTGTGACAGACTGATTTTGTCTCCAAACATCAAATTTTCGTCACCAAAGTGATTTGTGACGAAATTTTTTTGTCACCACGTTTGTTGCCTATACGTTGTCGCTGGAAGTACCTGGTGACGAAAAATAGTTTCGTCGCCTATTTTTCATTTTTGGCGACAAAATTTTTCATCTCCAAATGTTGCATTTTTCGTCCTCTATAACATCAATTTTGTCACTAGAATTAGATAATATTTTATTTTAATTATTTTGGCAACGAAATATTTCGTCACCAAATAGATTTTAGTGACGAAATTTTTCCATACCAATGATATAGATTAAGGTGACAAAAAAATTCGTCACTAAAATGAATATAAAAGAAAATTCTTCAATGACAAAAAACATTTTGTCACAAAATATTTCAATTTAGTGACAATATTCAACAAATGTGACGAAATTATTTGTCTGGTACTATATCATTAGTGACAAAATTATTCATCATGCTGTTTGAAAACTAATAGCGACATTTTTTTCGTTGCTAATAATAATTAATTTTTTTTGAAATGGGGGTAATATTTTCAATTTAAATTTTTTCTTTTCACTAAAAATCCCTTGCGCATTTCAATAACTTGGTCAATAAAATATCTATTACAAATCAATACAAAAATCTGTTTATTTTCATAAACACCACAGTCGAATTTCAACACAATATCCACAAAAATACAATATAAACTACATGCGGATTACCAAACCTGTCTCCTAATATCCACAAAAAACATGTTTACTAATATCCAAAAAAATACACTATCAACTGCATACAGATTACCAAACACGTCTCCTAATATCCATAAAAAACATGTCTACTAATATCCACAAAAATATAATATCAAGTGCGGATGACCATACATGTCCTGTAATACTCATAAAAATATAAAATTTACAATGCAACCAAAATACATGTAAGCTAAAATGAACAAAAACACAAAATGAGCTAGCTTTTGCTCTCCAGATTACCAAACATGTCCATATATAATCTCGAATCTGCAACAAAACAAAACATAAAAAAAAAATACAAGTTAGACAATTATTATCTTATCAATTAAATATACAATTTAACATGCATTTGTTTACTTAGCTTTCAAACCGGGAGTCCCGTGCTAGTTCTATAAGTTTACACAAGTCACAATGGTCACTTCCGAGGTGTTTGAGGTGTTCCCAGGCCATCTCATGGTTGTTTAACAATTTTGGCCCCCGATAGCCTATTTTCAAGTTTAAGTGTGAGAAAAGTGCATTTTTTGACTTAGTTTTCAAACCGGAAGTCCCATGCTAGTTCCGTAAGATTCCATAATTTACATTTGTCCCTCCCGAGCTGTTTGAGGTGTTCCCGGGCCTTCTCGTGACAGTTACACGATTTTGGCGGGATGGCCTATTTTCAAGCTTAAATGTGAGAAAAATGCATTTTTCGACTTAGTTTTCAAACCAGAAGTCCCATGCTAGTTCCGTCAGTTTCCACAACTTACATTGGTCCCTCCCGAGGTGTTTGAGGTATTCCCCGGGCCTTCTCGTGACTGTTACATGATTTTGGCCCCATATAGCCTATTCTCAAGCTTAAGTGTGAGAAAAATGTATTTTTCGACTTAGTTTTCAAACCGGGAGTCCCGTGATAATTCCGTAAGTTTCCACAACTTAGATTGGTCCCTCTCAAGTTTTTTTAGGTGTTCCTCGAGCTGTCTCATGGTTGTTACACGATTTTGGCCCCATATGGCATATTTTCAAGCTTAAGTGTGAGAAAAATGCATTTTACGACTTAGTTTTCAAACCGGGAGTATCGTGCTAGTTCTGTAAGTTTTCACAACATACATTGGTCCCTCCCGAGGTGTTTGAGGTGTTCCTCGGGCCTTCTTGTGACTGTTACACGATTTTGGCACGCGATGGCCTATTTTCAAGCTTAAGTGTGAGAAAAATATATTTTTCGACTTAGTTTTCAAACCAGGAGTCCTGTGCTAGTTCCGAAGGTTTTCACAACTTACATTGGTCCCTCCTGAGGTGTTTGAGGTGTTCCCCAGGCCTTCTCGTGACTGTTACATGATTTTGGCTCCTGATGGCCTATTTTCAAGCTTAAGTGTGAGAAAAATGCATTTTTCGACTTAGTTTTGAAACCGAAAGTCCCGTGCTAGTTTCGTAAGTTTCCACAACTTACATTGGTCCTTCCCGAGGTGTTTGATGTGTTCCCCCGACCATCTTATGGGTGTTACATGATTTTGGCTACATATGGCCAATTTTCAAGCTTAAGTGTGAGAAAAGTGCATTTTTGGACTTAGTTTTCAAACCAAGAGTCCCGTGCTAGTTCTGTAAGTTTACACAAGTTACAATGGTCGCTTCCGAGGTGTTTAAGGTGTTCCCTAGGCCTTCTCATGGCTGTTACATGATTTTAGCCCCCGATGGCCTATTTTCAAGCTTAAGTGTGAGAAAAGTGTAATTTTTGACTTAGTTTTCAAACCGGGAGTCCGATGCTAGTTTCGTAAGATTCCACAACTTACATTGGTCCATCCCGAGGTGTTAAGGTGTTCCCTGAGTCTTCTCGTGACTGTTACATGATTTTGGCTCCCAATGGCCTATTTTCAAGCGTAAGTGTGAAAAAAATGCATTTTTCGACTTAGTTTCCAAACCGGGAGTCCCGTGCTAGTTCAGTAAGTTTCTTCAACTTACACTGGTCCCTCCCGAGGTATTTGAGGTGTTCCCCAGGCCTTTTCATGACCGTTACACGATTTTCGCCTCACATGACCTATTTTCAAGCTTAAGTGTGAGAAAAGTGTATTTTTTGGCTTAGTTTTCAAACCGGGAGTCCCGTTCTAGTTCCGTAAGCTTTCAAAACTTACATTGGTCCGTCCCGAGGTGTTTTAGGTGTTTCTCGGGCTGTCTCATGACTATTACACGATTTTGGCCCCATATGGCCTATTTTCAAGCTTAAGTGTGAGAAAAATGCATTTCTCGACTTAGTTTTCAAACCGGGAGTACTGTGCTAGTTCCATAAGTTTTCAAAGCTTACATTTGTCCCTCTTGAGGTGTTTGAGGTGTTCTGTGGGCCTTCTCGTGACTATTACACGATTTTTGCCTCCCAATGGCCTATTTTCAAGTTTATGTGTGAGAAATGTGTATTTTTTGACTTAGTTTTCAAACTGGGAGTCCCGTGCTAGTTCCATAAGTTTCCACAATTTACATTGGTCCCTCCTGAGGTATTTTAGGTGCTCTCCTGGCCGTCTCATGGATGTTACACGATTTTGGCCGCATATGGCCTATTTTCAAGCTTAAGTGTGAGAAAAGTGAATTTTTGGACTTAGTTTTCAAACCGGGAGTCTCGCCCTAGTTTCGTAAGTTTGCACAAGTTACAATGGTCATTTCAAAGGTTTTTGAGGTGTTCCCTGTACCTTCTTGTGACTGTTACACGATTTTGGCCCCTGATGGCCTATTTTCAAGCTTAAGTGTGAGAAAAGTGCATTTTTCGACTTAATTTTCAAACTGGGAGTCCTGTGCTAGTTCTGTAAGTTTCCTCAACTTAAATTTGTCCCTCCCAAGGTGTTTAAGGTATTCCCCAGGCCTTCTCGTGACTGTTACATATTTTTGGCCTCCAATGGCCTATTTTCAAGCTTAAATGTCAGAAAAATGCATTTTTCGACTTAGTTTTCAAACTAGAAGTCTCATGCTAGTTTCGTAAGTTTCTATAACATACATTGGTCCCTCCTGATATTTTTGAGGTTTTCCCCAGGCTTTCTCGTGACTGTTACACAATGTGGCCCCATATGGCCTATTTTCAAGTTTAAGTGTGAGAAAGTGCATTTTTCAACTTAGTTTTCAAATCGAGAGTCCCCTTCTAGTTTCGTAAGTTTCTGTAACTTACATTAGTCCCTCCCGACGTGTTTTAGGTGTTCCCTGGGCCGTCTCATGGCTATTACACGATTTTGGCCCCATATGGCCTATTTTCAAGCTTAAGTGTGAGAAAAGTGCATTTTTCGACTTAGTTTTCAAACCAGGAGTTCTGTGCTAGTTTCGCAAGTTTTCACAACTTACATTGGTCCCTACCAAGGTGTTTGAGATGTTCTCCGGGCCTTCTCATGACTGTTACTCAATTTTGGCCCCTGATGGCCTATTTTCAAGCTTGAGTGTGAGAAAAGTGCTTTTTTTACTTAGTTTTCAAACCGGGAGTCCTGTGCTAGTTCTGTAAGTTTTCACAACTTACATTGGTCCCTCCCGAGGTGTTTGAGGTGTTCCCCAGGGCTTCTCGTGCCTATTACACGATTTTGGCTCCTGATGGCCTATTTTCAAGCTTAAGTGTTCGAAAAATGCATTTTTCGACTTAGTTTTCAAACCAAGAGTCCCGTGCTAGTTCTGTAAGTTTTCACAACTTACATTGGTCCCTCCCGA